>AYEL01078274.1:0-37628 GCA_000484575.1 Olivierus martensii
GGCCACATGCAGCCCGCGAGGCTTTCACAATTTGTGATATAATATTACTTTTTAATATTTTTTCACTTTTATGGTACTTTTTTTGAGAGATTAATAAAAAGAATCTTAAAATTGAACTCAAGCTATTTTTAGAATTCTAGGAGAGGGATGTTCTTTAGATGACCTTTACCCCTTGCAATCAGTGTCAATCTGTCTACGTTTAAATTCGTTTCAACTAAAGAATTACGCATGCGTGATGAAATATAACAGCTCTTATATTAACTCAATTAATTAATTTTTCTTAATTATTAGTAATTATTTAATGATTAACAAGCTATCAATGACATCACATTTTTATAAGACTTTCAATCATGTCAATTTTAGTTTTAGCTATTTCAGTTTAAAGTTTTGAATTGTGACTGTATATTAGTTATTTTTTGATTTCTAACACTCACTATTTTAGTGATAGTGTGACTTTGTTGTGAGATTGTGTTTTAATTTTATTTTACTGTTTACTGTAATTTAATTTAATTTTTATTTTACTATGAGTTCGTTGTATTTGTGAAATGAGTGAGAAAAAACGTAAAATAGAAAATGAAAATCGAGTATATTAGTACCAGTGGGAAAATGACTTTTTCATAACAAATCACAAGTTAACTGCTTGGTTTAACAAACATTTTCCTAACTTTTGTAATTTTGGTCGGAAAGTAATATCAATGTTTGGTAGTACTTATTTGTGTGAAGGTGCATTTTCTAACATGAAAATAATTAAGAATCAATTCGGAACCTGTCTTGGAGATTCTTCTTTTACATATTCTGTGAATAACTACAACAGGAATGGATGTAAATATCCAGCCCTTGTAAATGCTACTGCCTGCTCTCATTTATCACATTAAATAGGTACATACATACTATTTTTATATTTTTTAACTGTTTATATTTCATAACTTTTTGTTAATATGTTTATTGGATGCAACTGGTAAATATAATTTTGTAATAAGGTTTGTTAATCTGGAAATAAAATTGGTTTCCAGAAAGTGTTATATTTATCCGTTCCATTTGTTGAGACAATAGCGTATCAAGTATCAAAGCCCCTTTTTTTGTAACTGCGGCCCTCCATATCTCTAGTAAACACAGCTATGGCCCTCAGGTTCATTATAATTGGACAATCCTGATCTAGATATACTATGGCTTTCTATCCAGAGGACTTGGGCTCAAATCAAAATTCCATCTCATGGAAAGTATTTAGTAGTCTGAACATGCTGTTGATTGTTTTCTGAACAATCTATTTTCCTTTAATGTAAATGACCTATGGTAAAGCCTTAATTTGTCTACTTATTAATAACAGGCAGTTCCAGAAAGAACTAAAATTGCCTATTTTTTTGAATGTCATTTATCATTGACTTTTTGTGTTAAATTTTAATGTTCATTTAACTAGCATAGAAATCACTATGATGATGTCATTGTGATGACATAATTTTATTGTAACTCACTCATTTATGTCATGATGATGATATAACTTGAGTTTTGTGACTACATCGATTGTTACGTCACAATGCCATTTGTGTGATGTCATTATGAGAGATATCAACAACAGATAATGCTAAGTGGTAAGTAATGCTGGTAAGCTATATGTTACCCCTATCCATGTTTGACATTAGATGGTGCTAACATTTAGTGCCATCTATTGTCAAACATAAAATTTTGATAAAAATGAAATACAATCCTGTAGAGCAAGGGTGTCAAACTCGCGGCCCACGGGCCGCATGCGGCCCACAATGACTATATTTGCAGCCCAGCCAACAAAACGTACACAATAATAATAATGACCATATTTTGTTCAATGTTTGCACGTATGTAGTGAAACTACGTGCAGGCATACCATTCACCCTCCCCATTAATATTAGCAGCTTATATTTTAGCAACCTACTGACTACCTATAATCTGTCCCAGTTAAGAAAACTCCTGATGTAAACAAACCGTTTCTCTGAAATTTATATTCATGCTCTCAAAAAAAAATTCTTTTCTTCAAAAAAAAAAACCTAAAGGTTGTTATATGTGATTTGTTGTGTACTATATTAATATTATAATATTTATTATTGGTAAGGTAATAATAGTTTAATAGGTTTATATATATATAAAAAAGTTTCGGCTACATGTTGTAATTAATTATTTATATAAATGTTCTAATATACCCAATTCTATATTTGTAAGTTAAGTTTGAATAATGTTCTAATGTTCCGTTGTGTAAACAGTTCTGTTAACGTGTTTTTTAAAAAATGTATATTCTATTTTATAATGTTCTTTTAGTTATGGTGTAAGGATAAATGAATGGTACTGAAGAGGGATCGTAGAAAGATCCGAAAACGTTATACCATAATAAATAACTTTATACTTGCTAATAGAGCTGTATGTCTTGTAATTGCACACAAGAGAATTTAAAAACTTGCAATAAGTTAATTTTTTTATTCATTCATATATATTTCTATATATTCTAGCAAAATATGTTTGGCACTTCCTAGGCATAGTTTGAAAACATATACACGGTGTCCCCAAAAAATGTACTCACACTTTAACTGGATATTAAACATATATTTAAGTTTGATCAAGGTGTTTATTCACATATTTACAGGTTTAATAGGATAAATTAACAAAAACTAATGATTTATTGAGTAGATTAGTCTTTTCCACAATTTGTTTACACATTCATGCATGTTTGCAAATGTTCAAATTGATTTCTGCATTTTCCAACATTTAATAACATTGACCAATGAATGTGACAACATTGCTTAACATATCATTTGGAATTGCGAGTTTGCATTATTGAATAATAATTTGATCTACAGTGGTACCTTGGTTAATGACGGTAATCCGTTCCAGGATTACCGTCGTTATCCAAGACACAATACAAAAACAAAAACAAAACCACGTGCGTTCAAGTTTGTAAAATTAAATTTTATTGGTCGACACTATATTAAATCAGTAAATAAATTAAATACTTAAATAATAATAATTTTTGGGTCTTTCAGAAATGATCAAATTTTGCAACAAAATATATTTTATATTTTATTAATAAAATTTGTTATATCTTGTATTTCTGGAAATGATCTGAATGTATGAATTTGAATAAAAACAATCAACTCCCAATTGACCTCTTGAGGTTTATTGATCCCTAAAGATTGATGTTAATACTTTGGGACCTGTTAGAAGCATAGGTCTGGTTCAGAAAAAATATGGCAACCAAAATTCTATTCCAAAAGGGAAGAAAAGGGGGAAGCTAATCTCCAATGTTTATTTTATAGCTTAAAAATCATTATTTCTCAACCACTTCAGTGTTTCATGCTGAGAAAAATATTTCTTCACATATTAGTTAAAAAAATTCATACTCCGAAGGGGATCATAAAGTGGTACCCCCAAATTTGATGGATATTTAATGTTAGTCCTATTTTGATGAAAATGTATATGGGAAAATTTAGAGTTATAATTATGAATTTGATGGTAATTTTTTTAATTCAAAATGATGGATCTGATATAGCATCCCGAAATCAACTGATATTTTAATTTAGATTTTATTAAGTTATTGGCAGATTGATTATCTAGATCAGGGCTGTCCAAAAGGCGGTCTCTGGGCCACATGCAGCCCGCGAGGCTTTCACAATTTGTGATATAATATTACTTTTTAATATTTTTTTCAACTTTTGGTACTTTTTTTGAGAGATTAATAAAAAGAATCTTAAAATTGAACTCAAGCTATTTTTAGAATTCTAGGAGAGGGATGTTCTTTAGATGACCTTTACCCCTTGCAATCAGTGTCAATCTGTCTACGTTTAAATTCGTTTCAACTAAAGAATTACGCATGCGTGATGAAATATAACAGCTCTTATATTAACTCAATTAATTAATTTTTCTTAATTATTAGTAATTATTTAATTATTAACAAGCTATCAATGACATCACATTTTTATAAGACTTTCAATCATGTCAATTTTAGCTATCCATGACATCACATTTTTATAAGACATTCAATCACGTCAATTTTAGTTTTACTATTTCCGGTTTAAAGTTTTGAATTGTGACCGTATTTTAGTTATTTTTTGGTTTCTATTTATAGTTTGAATTGTGACTGTTTTTAGAGTTATCTTTTATTTCTAACACTCACTATTTTAGTGATAGTGTGACTTTGTTGTGAGATTGTGTTTTAATTTTATTTTACTGTTTACTGTAATTTAATTTAATTTTTATTTTACTATGAGTTCGTTGTATTTGTGAAATGAGTGAGAAAAAACGTAAAATAGAAAATGAAAATCGAGTATATTAGTACCAGTGGGAAAATGACTTTTTCATAACAAATCACAAGTTAACTGCTTGGTTTAACAAACATTTTCCTAACTTTTGTAATTTTGGTCGGAAAGTAATATCAATGTTTGGTAGTACTTATTTGTGTGAAGGTGCATTTTCTAACATGAAAATAATTAAGAATCAATTCGGAACCTGTCTTGGAGATTCTTCTTTTACATATTCTGTGAATAACTACAACAGGAATGGATGTAAATATCCAGCCCTTGTAAATGCTACTGCCTGCTCTCATTTATCACATTAAATAGGTACATACATACTATTTTTATATTTTTTAACTGTTTATATTTCATAACTTTTTGTTAATATGTTTATTGGATGCAACTGGTAAATATAATTTTGTAATAAGGTTTGTTAATCTGGAAATAAAATTGGTTTCCAGAAAGTGTTATATTTATCCGTTCCATTTGTTGAGACAATAGCGTATCAAGTATCAAAGCCCCTTTTTTTGTAACTGCGGCCCTCCATATCTCTAGTAAACACAGCTATGGCCCTCAGGTTCATTATAATTGGACAATCCTGATCTAGATATACTATGGCTTTCTATCCAGAGGACTTGGGCTCAAATCAAAATTCCATCTCATGGAAAGTATTTAGTAGTCTGAACATGCTGTTGATTGTTTTCTGAACAATCTATTTTCCTTTAATGTAAATGACCTATGGTAAAGCCTTAATTTGTCTACTTATTAATAACAGGCAGTTCCAGAAAGAACTAAAATTGCCTATTTTTTTGAATGTCATTTATCATTGACTTTTTGTGTTAAATTTTAATGTTCATTTAACTAGCATAGAAATCACTATGATGATGTCATTGTGATGACATAATTTTATTGTAACTCACTCATTTATGTCATGATGATGATATAACTTGAGTTTTGTGACTACATCGATTGTTACGTCACAATGCCATTTGTGTGATGTCATTATGAGAGATATCAACAACAGATAATGCTAAGTGGTAAGTAATGCTGGTAAGCTATATGTTACCCCTATCCATGTTTGACATTAGATGGTGCTAACATTTAGTGCCATCTATTGTCAAACATAAAATTTTGATAAAAATGAAATACAATCCTGTAGAGCAAGGGTGTCAAACTCGCGGCCCGCGGGCCGCATGCGGCCCACAATGACTATATTTGCAGCCCAGCCAACAAAACGTACACAATAATAATAATGACCATATTTTGTTCAATGTTTGCACGTATGTAGTGAAACTACGTGCAGGCATACCATTCACCCTCCCCATTAATATTAGCAGCTTATATTTTAGCAACCTACTGACTACCTATAATCTGTCCCAGTTAAGAAAACTCCTGATGTAAACAAACCGTTTCTCTGAAATTTATATTCATGCTCTCAAAAAAAAATTCTTTTCTTCGATTTTCTCAATAAATATAGAATCAGTACCTAATCATATGCAAATAGCAGTGATTGAGATTCAATGCGATTCAAATTTGAAGGCAAAATTCATAGAAGTTGGCATGCCTGAATTTTATAGATATTTACCAGTCAGGCTTGAAAATACACGAAAATTTGCATGTGAAATCATTTCCATGTTTGGAAGTACTTATCGGTGCAAGCAGTTATTTACACTTATTTCCTTTCATAAGTTTCCTATCAGATCAAGAATTAACGACGCTCACCTTGAATCAATTTTGAAAGTAATCACTGCAAGCAATATTTCTCCCGAAGTAGGAAAGATAATAGCAGAGAAGAGATGCGAAGTGTCAGGAAGAAAACATTAAATTGTCCTTGTCCTTTTTTATTTCTGTACTTTTCGAAATAAATTTGTTTCTATGAATATTGAAGTTTTTTTTGCGGCCCACCTAAACTCAAACCTTTTTATTTTGGCCCATGTTAGCCTTTGAGTTTGACACCCTTGCTGTAGAGGTAAATGATCCTGCAAGGTTAAATTATGCAGCATTGAGATAATCATTAATGGTAGAACATTATTACATTAAATTTCACAGGAAATATACTAATTAGTCAAAAGTTATTATTGGGGGGACAGATGGATAAATAGTTAGGGCCAATGTCTGTCGGTATGTCTATCTTATTAGCCTCCATTTGACTTTGGAAAGTAGATTAAAGATATAGTGACCAAACTGCCATAAATATTTCATTACTTGAAGAAATATACTTATCTATTCCTATCATAGACAGGCTTATATATAAGTATCATATATTATAGCAAAATAAAGAATTTTTTTGAAATTTGAATCAAGTCAGTTTAGTATTTAATAAACAAACATATACATATACAGTATATATAATAATGTATAAATACAATATTTAAACTAGACCGAAATTTGACTCACTGTTTAGATCAGAATTCTCCAAAGAGATTAATTTTTCATCCCATGGGGTAGATAAATATCAAGAAATCAATTGGAGGTCAATTAAATGTGTTTATTTATAGTAATATATTTCAGGCCATTTCTAGAAATAAAATAAATAACAAAAGTTATATTAGGTCTACTAAAATACAAATATAAAATATCTATATCTTATGTTTCAGAAATTTGATCATTTTTGAAAGACCCAAAAATTATTTTTTAAATGTTTAAATTAATTGTTTAATTAATTTATTGATTTAATATAGTTCATAGAACTTTATCATTGTAGTTTTCTATTATACTGTTATACTATGCTATATATTAAGAATATGTTAATTTATTAATTGAGGTTTCTCTGTCTTTTAATGAATAAAGAAAAGTAACAGCCTTTTAGACAGGAATAAGTAAAATCTTTTAATAAACTTTATGTTAATTTATTTTTAATATTTATAATTTTTATAGAGGATTTCAGAAACATACATATAAATATATATGTCAGAAAAAATGGAGAGAATTCATAAAAAAAAATTGAAAATAAGAAAAGGATGCTTTAAAAATAAATTTTTTTAATTAAATTAAAAATACAATATTTCAAATATTTTGGTTTTAGATGATGTATATGTTAAAATAAAAGTAATTAATTAGTGATATTGCATAATTGCTAGTTGTTATGCATAATCACCAATCATCTTGGTAAGTTTGATAAATTTCACTGATTATATTACTTTTAAAGTGATTTTTGCCTAATTTCCAGAATGTAGTTTATAAATTTGATATGAAATTTCCCATATTTTGTTGTTTTAATTAATAATTTAATTATAGGGTTACTGTTATTTCACTTTTACATCAACCTTTTAGCACTCATTAACCTTTAACTTTGATTATTTCTAGCTGTTCAGTATGTTTTCAATGTTGTTTTCCATGCCCTCCTCGCCAAATCCACATCTCTCTTCAAAGGAGATGCTTTCCAGAGTCGTTTTGAGGATATGAGTCTGGATGTACGCTTCTATATTTAGGGGAAAATCAATAGTTCTGATATGATTTTTTTGATAAGTTTTTGCAATACCATCCCAAATCATCACATAGGAAATTATCTTTACTTGGCACTTATACATCATGCTCAGTTCATTTGCCATTAAGTCATATTTCGTCAGTTTTTTCATTTTCAATTGTTAATAAATCTTGATTTGTGATTCTGATCTCAATAAGTCATATAATTTTTTTTTATTTTTATATACAAAAATATCGGGCCTATTATGTTCAAATTTTATAGATGTCTTTATTTGTATGTTAACTCTTAATTTCTGCACCTTCATTTGCAATTACTTTCTTAAACTGTGTGAGATCTTTATTTTCATTGATCGCTTAAGACCAAACTTATTATATAAATGAAGATGAATGCAGCAAATGACTACATTATGTTGTCTGACATAATTGTGTCCTACCATCCTATCACATTTTGTTGCCAAATGATCCATAACGGAGAGTTAAAATAAAGTTTATTTGATGAGAATGCATTATTTATCAAATTTACCATCCTAGACTGGCAATTATGCATAATGTCTGGTAAATTTGATTAAGTAAATACAATTTATCATATTTACCACTATAAATTGATGAGTATGTATACTCACTGGCAAATGTGATAAATTTGCAATATATGAAATAAATTTATCACTTTTACTGAAATTGTTGGTGATTTTACATAATAACCAGCAATTATGCATAATCATCAGATTAATCACTTTTACTGTAACATATATATAAGCCAACTCTCTTTAGTTTAGTCATTAAAAAATGATTAAAAATCATAAAGTGAGTTTAAATTTCAAGTTAGATTAATATATCATTTATTAAAATAAAAAGATAATTTTTTATGTAATTTTATAAATTAAAACCTATTCATTATTGTAATTTTTGAATACTATACTATTTTAGCCAGTTATAAAGCAACTCTTTACTCTTTCCAGTTCAGAACAGTTTAATAACTTTATTGAATTAGACTAAAAAAAAGTAAAAGTATAAAATATTCTTAGCAATGGCAAGCATGGAAGACTATTTTTATCCATAATTTCTGAAGTAATTTAAAGCAGTGTTTAATTTTTTTTAATAAATTATTCTTTTTAAGATTTTTTCAGTATCTCAAATACATAAAATTTTCAGATGCTGAAGTTATTATCATTGTAATATATTAAAAAAAATCAAATATTTATTATTAAAAAATTTGATTGTAAATGGTTATTAGAAAAAATAATTATCTATTGGTAATAAATTTGCCATTGTGAAATAACGTAAAAGTAATAAATGATAACACACAAGAGAATATAATATTATAGGAAACTACTTGCTTTAAACCAATTACAAGACATACAGCTCTATTAGGGGATTGATTTTTCCAAAAATCATATGTACTGAAATATACTATAAAGATATGAAGTCGTTTTACTACATACAAATTCATATCTTTATAGTATATTTCTGTACATATGATTTGATATGATTTTTGGAAAAATCGTTTGGGGTTGGATTTCTGGAGACGCGGTCTGGGTGAAATAGTACAAATTGGCAGTAGATTTAATTCAATAGAATATGTCAGCGCTTCTCAAACTTTTATCATTCATGACCTCATTTTTCATCACGACATTTTTCGCGACCCCAGGTATTAAATATGAAATAAAACATACAAGTGTCTGGGTGAAATAGTACAAATTGGCAGCAGAATTAATTCAATAGAATATGTCAGCGCTTCTCAAACTTTTATCATTCACGACCCCATTTTTCATCACGACATTTTTCGCGACCCCAGGTATTAAATATGAAATAAAACATACAAATACCTTTTTCGTGACCCCAGGTATTAAATATGAAATAAAACATACAAGTACATGCGATCCCAGGTATTAAATATGAAATAAAACATACAAGTATATAAATCATTTCCCAGATATTAAATATGAAATAAAACATACAAGTACATAAATCATTTACACACATATTAAGATGAACACAATCAGGCAACTACATTGAAAATACATATGTTGTCAATTAAAATGAACACAATCAACCAACTACACTGAAAATTCATACGTTAAATATTGGGCGTTTGTGAAATCAATCAGCCAACTACACTAAAAATTCATATGTTGTCATACGTTACCAACCAACCACACCGAAAATTCATATGTTGTCATACGTTAAATATTGGAGTTTGTGAAATTACATATAAACTGAAAATCAAGTATTTGAATTTAATTAGTCACACCGAAAATTCATATGTTGTCATACGTTTAATATTGGGCGTTTGTGAATGAAAATACATATGTTGTCATACGTTAAATATTGAACATTTGTGAATCATTTACACACTTATTAAGATGAACACAATCAACCAACCACACCGATATATGTTGTCATAAGTTAAATATTGGGCATTTGTGAAATTACATATAAACTCATGTTGTCATACGTTAAATATTGGGCATTTGTGAAATTACATAAAACTGAAATTCAAGTGTTTGAATTTAATTTTCTAAGATGAACACAATCAACCAACTACACTGAAAATTCATACGTTGTCAAGTTAAATGTTGGCATTTGTGAAATTACATAATAAACTGAAATTCAAGTTAATATTGGGTGTTTTGTGAAATTACATATAAACTGAAATTCAAGTGTTTGATTGGGTGTTTGTGAAATTACATATGTTGTCATATGTTAAATATTGGGCGTTTGTGAAATTACATATATTCCAATGTTTGCATTTAATTTTTGCAAACCCCATTTTGGGCCGCGAAGCGAAATGGGTCACGACCCAAGTGAAATCCAGCATTTCGCTTCGCGACCCCAAATAGGGTCGCGACCCATAGTTTGAGTAGCATTTCGCTTTGCGACCTGGGATCACGACCCATAGTTTGAGAAGTGGGGGTCGCAACCCATAGTTTGAGAAGCACTGATTTATAGCAATTCATCACGTCCCATAGTTTGAGAAGCGCTGGAATATGTAAATACTAGTTAGCCCCTGGTCACTATGTGCCCAAAACGAAACCTTTGTTTCTTATCTGTCAAATATGAGATTTTAGCATAACCTTGTATACAATGCTTTTGCTTGCTTTTTTTTTCCAGACCAAACTTTGAAATTCTCTTTACATAAAATTGGTAACTAACAAATTATCGATTCAGTTATTTAGATGATAATTAAAATTTTTATCATAATATAAAAAATTATAATTTCAGAAATGAATAAAATATTTAAATTCTGAATTAAATAAAATATTACCGTATTACTTCGAATTTAAGCCGCACTTTTTATTCAAATTTTTAAGACGTAGTTACTTCGAATTTAAGCCACACTTTTTATTCAAATTTTTAAGACGTAAAATTTGGGTGTGGCTTAAATTCAAAGCGAACATTTTAACACCTTATTTCTCCCGATCTTTCGCTCCCCAACCTTCGGATTTTTGCTTTACGCTCTATGCATGAGCATAGTATTACGACCGTTGATAACAGTGGTGGTCCTTAATTCGTACTTTTCTGATTTAATCCAGTTTCTGTTTGATAGTTGCTTGTAGAATCGCGCCATATCTGGCCATATTATAATTATAAGGAAAATCACGAATTACTATAATGCTGTTTATAACCGCTGATGGAAACAAATAACCACCTTTTTTTATTTTAAACAAAAAACTGGTACCAGGAAAAAATTTTCTAAGGGGCTATAATTCGAGCACAAAAGAATGCATGGATGACAACAAAATTGATAAAAGATAGATTAGAACATGTTTGGGAAAAGATACCTGGCGCTATTAAAAAAAAAACGAAAGTAATAGTATATCTGAAGAAGATTCTCAATAAATTAGGTACCTTATTATGAGAATTAATAATTTTTTAAGTAAATAAAAATGTTACTTATTTTTCAATACCTATTATAAAATCTTTTTTATTTTTTTTTTTTTTGTTCACATGTTGATTTTTTTCTACATTTTCAGTCTACACGTGTTTCCATTCTTTGATTTAAAAAAGATGTACTTGGAGGAACATTGAAATTGGTAATGCTATAATATTGTGTACTATATCTAACAAAAATTGATCATTTTGCCAATCTCATAATATTGTCCCAGAAAGGATTTTTTTAATTGGAAAATTATTTCATGCATTGATTTCATTTGTTATTCAAGCCTCATGTTTATTGAAATGTTATATTATCATCAGACTGATAAAAATTATTTATTCTTTCTGAATTTATTAAAGTATAAAATTGCAAGATCATTTATCAATATTATATCACACTGACATTATTGACATACTTATATGACATCATTTCAATGTAACATTATCTATTTGTTATGATGACATCCTGAATTCAAATAAAATCATTTTGCCATATAATTTATTAATTATATCATTTGAAATCCATTGGCTTTTTGTGTCCAATTTTAATGTAGATTTAACCAGAGTATTAGGCCACAATGAAATCATTAATGCTGCCACATAAAATCATTTTATGACATTCCCCATTGTTAGGTTGTGATGATGCCATCATAACCTACTATGATTGAATTTGGTCAAAAATATAACTACACATAGCACCATCTACTGAATAAATTGTTATATGGAATTTTTGAATTGTTTAACAATAATAGATTTAATTTAAGCATATAAATAGCAATTTTACAATGTTAAACTTCTGCTGGTATAGTAGATTCCATATCGATATATTTTATGTTTCATTTTTGATGATCAAATTTACTAGTCTAATAAATATAAAAATAAATTTTTTCAGATTTAATGTTGTTTCCATGTTTATGATCTGTTTGAGTACCAGTGATATTTTTTGCATGCCCTCTGATGAGAAATGATGATAAAATAGCTATCTGTAAGCTACCTACATAAAGTACAATATTATTTATGTAATCTGAGGACATTTTGAACTGTACATTGATTTTACATAAATATTTGATCATTTTACCTATGTTCACACAATTATGTATGTACTGTGTGTATACCATAGAATTAATTAAAAATAAAATATAATTCTAATTATCTCCTGCCACCTAAAATTTAAATAACCAAATGCTTTTACAAAGCTTGGCAATCTTGCTCTAAAGCAGGTGTTCTTAACCTTTTGATGACTCCATATCCCTAATGGATTGTCCAATTTGGTCCCATACTTGATTGTTGAAATAATCACCACCATAATTGCCAGTATGACTTCCAAATATGGCAACAGCTTGAATTTACTGTACAGGTAGGCCTCGATTAGTGCGACTAATAAAATTGATATCGTTTTTCGGTTAGTGCAAGAAAATTTTCGATTAGTGCGAGATTTAAGCACAGACCAGTCTTACTAACAAAGCTCCTTTTATGATGTCAATTAACAAATTACCGTTAATTTTCGGTTAGTAAAACCGGACGAGGAGCAGTCCAAGAACGGTCACACGATTTTGAAGGGGTGAAACATCAGAAAGATGGGCTTTTTGCCGTTAACTGTTTAACATTACTGTACTATTATTTAGCTTTGCTATCGTATACATACAGTAGAGTACAGAATTTTCTCTTTTAAAAAGTATCGAAATGGATAAAAGGAAGAACACTTTTGATGATAAAACAGGAAACGAAAAAAAGAGAAGTGATTACGCTACAGCAAAAAATGGATGTGATTGAGCGACATAAAAGCATTCTTTGTTAAATTTTTTTAAATAAGGATATCTTTACAAATTTATTTGCCTATTATATTGCTGTACTACCGATATTATTTATTTTCTTTTGTTTATTATCTGATTTCTTTATTTAAAATAAAACTTGTGAAAAAAATTTGTTTTTGTTATCTTTTGGTGTCGTATTCTGCTAATAAACAAATAGAAAACTTGTTAAAAATTTCTCATTGGTTCATTAACTTCGCTTATTAATGCTATCTGGAACTAATTTACTGATTCAATAAAGTTGCAATGCTTAATTGCAAATCGGCCTATTCACTCAATTCTCGACCCAGAATTGGCGGCCAGGCGGCGCTCAACTTCCGCTTTCGATTCGCTATTTTAGTTTTGATTTGGCAGTTGGATTTTTTAGTTTGATGATGATATGAGACGCAATTCCCTCAATTTAGAAGATGAACAATGATGTAAAATATGAAAATAAATATTTCTTAAAAAGTTAGCTGTGAGTTTATTGTGGTTATTGGTATGAGATGCAAATCCTGGTAAATTATTAATTTAGATGATGAACAACGATGTAAAATATGATTTGGTAAGTTATTAATTTAGATGATGAACAATGATGTAAAATATGAAATGGTTGGTTTTTTGATGGCATGAGATGCAATTCCTAGTAAGTTATTAATTTAGATGATGAACAACGATAAAAGTGAAAATAAATATATTTTAAACAGTTAGTATTGTGGTTATAACGTAAAATATGAAAATAAATATTTCTTAAACAGTTAGTATTATGGTTGGACGCAATTCCTGGTAAGTTATTAATTTAGATGATGAACAATGATGCACAATTCCTGGTAAGTTATTAATTTAGATGATGAACAACAATGTAAAATATGAAAATAAATATTTACAATAAACTTAACACTAACTGTTTAAGAGTTATGCTGAAGTTAGCTAATGGCCGGAATCTCACACACTGTTTAAGAGTTATTCATTGTGAAGTTAGCTAATGGCCGGAATCGTTTAAGAGTTATTCATTGTGAAGTTAGCTAATGGCCGGAATCACACTAACTGTTTGAGTTATTCATTGTGAAGTTAGCTAATGGCCGGAATCTCACACAAAGCAAGAACAAATATTACTATGAACTTAGCTAATGGTCAGAATCTCACAAAGCAAGAACCAATTACCATATTTCCATAGAGTAATACTTCGATTAGCGCGAGAAATTCGTGGAACCAATTATTCGCGCTAATCAAGGCCTACTGGCAAGAATCAACGTTAATGATGATGAGTTCGAGAGTCTCATATATTTAACTTTAGAGATTGAGTCCCATGCCCCCAGCATTTTGGTTCCCATACCCCAAGGGATATGTATATCCCCAATTAAGAACCTCTGCTCTAAAGCATCCAGCATATTTTACACAATTTTTATACAATATGATTTTATTGAGTATTTGTTTGCTAGAAAATATTAAAAAATTTTTATAATTTTTTGCTATTTCAAATCCCCAAAACTCATTATTCATAAAGCTAGCTAAAAGAGAAAATCAGTTCAATTACATTTTAGCTCAAAGGAAATTTTGTTGTAACTGTCAGAGTAGAAAGCCAACTGGCAAGCATTCATATGATTACTGGAAGCATAAATCTAATTTTCCAGAATACATGCTTAATACATTATATTTAATGTGATGGGTGGCTTTTTTCAGCACTAATTTTCTCAAATCGGGGTGTCATTGAAGATATCGCAACTCTCAAGTCTTTTTCAATCACTAAACCAGATCGATATTTTGTCTTTAAAACAACTACCACAGAAAATTTCTGGATACGTGGATATATGTATTTATAACCCTTTTGCTGATTCATTTTTTCAACAACAATTTAAGTTTATTTTTTGTTTATTTGTCTCAAAAATGATGTTTTTCTAATTCTTTCATGCTCTCTTGCCATAAACTTGCTCCCCACAGTTTGGTTGCTTGTGTGGTTTTATGGCACAAGGGGCTTATAGACCAAGCTGTGTTAAGACAATGTATAAAAGGATAATTAAATAAAATAGATATAACCATAAAATAACAGACAACAGCAAGGGGAGTGTAAATAGCTATAAATGAGAAAAACACTGAACTAGTCGATTATAAAAATAAAGAAAATTAGAAATAAGTCCGATTTTCAAGCTAAAATTTTAACTATTTGTTTCCTATAAATCAAGATTATTTATAAAATTTTCTTATTTTGAATAAATTATTATATTTTGTTTGTATCATCATATAAAATTTTTATTTTTCTTCTTTAACAAACAGTAGGTTAGATTTCAGAATGGCTGAGATAGAGAACAAACTCAATGGTGTCATTGGAGATGAAGAAATACCTGTTGGAAAATTTGATCCAGATGATCCAGAATGTCAACGACAAATGTGGCGTCCTGCAGATATTGAACAGGATATGAAAGAAATGGATCGTCGCAAAAGAGTAGATATGATTATGAATAGGTAACTTATTAATTTTTATAATAAATAAGTTCATTCCAGCAAATTGAATAAAATTTATTTTAAAAATTAGTCAAGTATTTCGAGAAGAATTAGAAAGAATTATTGAATCACAAATAAATGAAGGATATTTCCCAGCTGGCCTCACAGCGTTGCAACAAGTTACAGAGATACTTTTGCCTCATACAGCTCGCAGTTCAACTGCATTTCGTTCGGGTCACTGTGTCATTCCAATTAATGATATTAGAGGGGTAGATGGTCTTCGTTATACAAAAGGAGAAAAATTATTACGATGTAAATTAGCAGCAGTATATAGGCTTGTAGATTTATATGGATGGTCAGAAAATATTTACAATCATATAACTGTAAGTTTTAGAATAATTTGTTTTTCTTTCAATATTATTATAAATTAATATTAATGTAAATAATTTTTAGGTTCGTGTAAGTCAAGATCAAGAGCATTTTCTCTTAAATCCATTTGGACTTCAATATCATGAAATAACAGCATCATCATTATTGAAAGTTGATATACAAGGAAATGTTGTTGATCCAGGTACTACGCATTTTTCGTTTAATCGAGCTGGATATATATTGCACTCTTCCATCCATTCTGCACGTCCAGATGTCAAATGTGTTATTCATATACATTATCCTCCTTGTGTTGCTGTACGTATAAATGATATATTATATAATCCAAAAATAAAAGTATCATTAAAATTTAATATTGACATTGAATTTGATATATTCTATTTAGGTAGCTTCTTCAAAATGTGGTTTATTATATATTAGTCAAGAAGCTGCTATTATTGGTAATATTAGTTATCATGATTATAGTGGAATTTTATTAAATGCTGAAGAAAAAGAAACAATTGCTCGTGATCTGGGTCCAGTAAACAAGGTGCACTGTCATTTTTATTTTTAATTATTAGTAAAGAATAAATAATCAAAAATTATTTAAAGCAATTTTAATTTTGAATATAGGAATTTTAGATAACATACATACAATATAAATTAATCAATAATCAAAAATAATTATTTATGTTAATTGTATAGGGATAATTTATTTTTTAAGAGGTTAAATTTCTTAATTCTTTTATATAAAAATTTTGTTGATGATGATAGATTAGTTATCAAAGTAATTTTGATAAAAAGGAATTGCAATTAATAACTGATTATAGGAGTTAATTTGTTTAATCGTATATATTTATAGAATATAAAAACATTTTTTGATAATATCAAACTTTTTTATATTCATTATAGAACAAATGTAAAACTAGCTTCCTCTTAGCTGAGGAGACGGCAGATATTATATAGTGATAATAAAATAAATATAAAATTTATGAATGAAATAGATTTTCAAATAAGCAAACAACATTGAACAACAGTATATATTCAAAATACTTTAATTTGTATAGTGTTTTTGGCTAATAGTAACCATCAGCAGTAAATAGAATGAGAGAACTACAAATTCAAAACTTACTTTATAAATACAATTGTTAAAAATTTAAAAACAAATACTCTGATCAGATTTGTATTTACAGACAATATACATGTGCAGGAGTTCATTGTGACATAAAATTAGTCAAAATAAAAAAAATTTAATACACAGATAGTTCTTACCTTTATGAACTAATTCATTCCTGGAGCAAGTTCATTAAGTAAGAACTTGTAAACCAAGATTCAATTTCCCTTAGACATAATGTTAAAATCAGGAGTTCTGTTCTTGACATAGATATTTGACCATTATAAAATTAAATAAAAATCAACAAATCAATAGTACATGACTAAACAATGATTAATTTATCTAAATAAATGAAAATATGAACTGTAAAATCAAACAAATTATAATAAATTATTTGTCATATTAATGTTAAAGAATTTTTATTCTTCATTATTATTGACAGGTAAGCAACTTAAATTTAATGTAGATGAACTACTATGTTATGCACAATCAGGTAATAGAAGTTATTTACATAATATTCCAATAAAGCCAAACTATACTTTATTTCCATTTTTCTGCCACCGTTTTGAGTTTTCCAATTTCCTAGCAGACAATGAAGTTTCTGCTACAAAACCAGTTGTATTGTAATGTATTAGCTATATATGTGAGTTTAAATACCTATTTAGAATTTATTGCAATTAATATTGATATTTTTGATTTTTTTTTATACTTCATATTTGAAAAAAATTCTTAATTCTGGACACTTATAAACTAAGAACTATCTGTATATTCATATTTGTAAACACAAACAAAATAAAATTAAAAATAAGCATAAGACATAATATTATATAAAATGCTATGAAGCATTGAAGATATTTGATATACAGTAGAGTCTCCCTAATCCGACATATATGGTTCTGGATATTTTTATTTATTTAACCAGTATGGGTCAGTTCCAAACCTCAACAGTAAAGGCTCCTTTCACACTGCCAGCGACAACGACCAAAGACTCGGTCTCTGTCTCTTCGTCAAAACAGGAAATAGTAACAACGACACTTCTGGCGCGGGAGTTCGCACATGCGCAGAAACATGGACTCCACACGCTTATTCTTTTATTATATATGATGATGATACAGGATTCGGTTTTGTTACCGTCTATATCGCCATTATACTGGGACGATTATCAATTCATATTTGTTCAAGATAACTGTCCCGTTCATACCAGTGACACTGTTAAAGAATGGTTTGCTCTTCATCCAAGAATAAGTGTTTTTCCCTGGCCGGCCAAATCGGCAGACTTGAACCCAATCGAAAATATTTGGGTGAAAATGGTACAGATGTGGATTTCGGACGTTGATTCATCAAATTCAAATAATGTTTTTGTTCGCGGTTATGATATTTGGGAAAGTTTGCGATGTTCTCCGAGTCTTTTTAACTTGATAAATTCAATGCATACTATATTAATGATTGATGTGTCCCGAGAATGGACAAAATATTAATTTATTTTTATAATATTATGATAAATTATAAATAGATAAATTCAATGCATACTATATTAATGATTGATATGTCCCGAGAATGGACAAAATATTAATTTATTTTTATAATATTATGATAAATTATAAATAAATAATAATAAATTTGAATAAATCTAAATAATTTCACTGTTCAAATATAAATTATTATAAAAGAAAAATGGGCGCGTTCGCACCCAAGAGCGGTCACGTGATCGCTTCTTAATGAACGTTCAACCTTTGATTTTGACCGTAATACCTGCTTTACTTGAACATTTTTCAACCTTAGATATTTTTATTTATTTAACCAGTATGGGTCAGTTCCAAACCTCAACAGTAAAGGCTCCTTTCACACTGCCAGCGACAACGACCAAAGACTCGGTCTCTGTCTCTTCGTCAAGGTCACTAATTTGTTCACACTTGTTTCTGTTAGTCGTTGTTGTCCTGAAACGGTCAGTGTCACTAGTTCTGATCTTGACCAAGATTCAAGATTTAGTCGTTGTCGTTCTACTTCGACCAATCAGGAAGAAGCATTTTTATAAAGTAAAATGGAGGAATTGATATTTCGGTCGTACGAGAAAGACTTTGGCTGTAAGATGCTTCTCGTAAAGATTATCGGGATTTTATTAATAATTTAAAACCGTACGAGAGAGACTTTGGCTGTAAGATGCTTCTCGTAAAGATTATCGGGATTTTATTAATAATTTAAAAAATGTTTTCGTCGAAGGACTAACGTAATTACAAGTGGATCCATATTAGCTAACTATTAAAACAAACGTTTGCACATGCTCGATATAAATCATCGTAGTCTTCTTCGGACTGATGTGAACTCTAAGCGATAAGTGAAAATAAGAAGTCTTTGTCTTTGATTGTTATCTTTAGTCTTTTGATCGTTGTCGTTCTCGTTGGCAGTGTGAAACTTTTGACGTCAAAAATAACTCATCATCAATTTGTTTCTGGAATGACTTGATGTGTGTGGAGATAAGATGGCGGCTAACATGGTGGTGAAGAAGAAAATAATGAATGTTATAACTTCATTAGCATCATTAGAAAACACTAAATTTATTTGCCAGTAAACAACAACGATGATAATGATTTATAACAATAGATCGTATTTGTTAGTAAACAACAACGATGATAATGATTTATAACACTCTCTAACTTTTAAAATCTTATCTAGTAGGAACTACTTTTTCCGCGAAGTTGGATAAACGGTGTAAACCGGTGTCAACAGTCTTACCATCTTTCAAATGCGATTACAGTGATGACCGTTTGATGGCTTGGACCACTGATTGGCTTGTTGAGCTTTGGAACGGTTTGCTGAGATTTTTTACTCATCACTGATTAGTTTGTTGAGGTTTGGAACGCACCCTATATAATACTCTATTGGCGTATGACGCGTGGTCACATGATCGCTCGGTTTCCGAATGCGCCCAACGATTTGGAATTTGATGACGTAATAGAACGAAGAGTTTTGTCTGACGTTGTTATGCTAATAGTTATTTGTTTATTATATTATTTCAAGTTATTCGATTGAAAGTATTAAAAATATATATTCGACAATGGAACGTCCGTTATTCGACATTATTATGCATTATTAATGTCTACTTTGCCGATTCCGTCATATTTGACATCGTGACGTAATTTTTCACGCCGATGCGGTATAATGGCGATATACTTTTGTTCTCGACTGTACTTTTCATAATTTATACGGCCCGCTTCATCCTGAAGATTGTTTATCCGGCCCTCGGCAGAAAATAATTGCACGCGGTATAATGGCGATATACTTTTGTTCTCGACTGTACTTTTCAATTTTTATACGGCCCGCTTCATCCTGAATATTGTTTATCCGGCCTTCGGCAGAAAATAATTGCCCACCCCTACAGTAATGTCTTTCTAATCTGACACATATGGGATCGGAGCTTGCCGGATTTCAGAGATTTGTCGTATTATTGGATGTTCAATGAAAAAAATGATATGGAATCGGAGCTTGCCGGATTTCAGAGATTTGTCGTATTATTGGATGTTCAATGAAAAAAATATTACACAAACGAATACGCTCAGTTTATTAAAACTTTCCTGTCACTGCTCTTGCTGTTCAAATCCTTCATAAACCCTTCAATTTTATCTCTTTTTTTAATGTCATTAATAGTGGCTCATCCAATACCATAAAACGAAGACAAATCAATAAACTTTTCTCCCAAGTCAAGTTTCTTAATTATTTCTGCTTTTTCGACCGCAGTCAACATTTGTGTTTTTGTTTTTCATTTTTCCGATGTGATACATTATGTAAAGATAAATAACAAACATTGATACAGTAAAAAAGCTATTTTACAGTAAACAGTGTACTGAGCTTAGTCCGACTATGACGCCTGAACAATGAACGAATAGCGACTAACAATTTGTTTACATCACTTGCTCTCTCTCACATCGACAAATTGTGACATGAAAATTTCACGTGGGAAGTACGACAGTTCGCAAAGTATCGGACTACAGAGACTCAACTGTATATTTTTAATCTTTAAACAACTTTTTTAACCTTGAGGATATTAAGAAGTATTATTAAAATACTGTATTAGGAAATAATTATGAGAATGTAATAAAAATTTATTGAAAATTAATTTTTGAAAAACAATTCAGGCAAAATTCATTGTTTTTTGCACTACCATTGGCTATTAATATATCAAATATATTAATCATTTAATTGTATTAACCTAAACAAATGCTTTAATGTTTTTGTAAAAATATTTTTGGTAAAATTACAATTTTATTAAATCAAATAATATTTTAATATTAATTAAATGCTTACACATCTTTAGTTAAAATGGTTTTATTTAAAATTAATATATTTACATGTATGTACAATTGTAATTAATTTTAACTTTTATCTTAAAAGCTTTTCAAACATTTTTCAGAAGTATGAATTCAAGTTCAGTTATTTTATATATAATTATAATTATCCATTATCCATTATAAGTGGAATTACACATATGAATACGCTCAGTTTATTAAAACTTTCCTGTCACTGCTCTTGCTGTTCAAATCTTTCACAAATCCCTCAATTTTATCCCAAATTTTTTTAACGTCATAAATGGTGGCTCATCCAATACCCTAAAATGAAAAAACTTGGAAGAATAAACTTTTCTCCCAAATCAAATTTCTTAATTATTTCTGCCTTTTCAACCACAGTCAATGTTTTGTGTTTTTGTTTTTCACTTTTTCCAATTTGTGACATTATGTAAAGATAAAACAAACACTGATACTATAAACATTATTTTATAGTAAACAGTGTACTGAACTTAAAAATTAGTCCGATTATAACAGTATTTACAGTAAACGGTATAATGAACTTAAAAATTAGTCCGGCTATAATGTCTGCACAATGAATGAATAGCAATTGACAATTTGTTTACGTCAGCTTCTCTCTCTCGCACATCGACAAGTTGTGACATGAAAATTTCATGTAGGCAGCGCAACAGTTCACAGACTGTCGGACTGGCGAAGTGTCGGATTACAGTCATACCATTTATGACTGTAATAGTGTGAGGGATTTTATTACAGCCAATAATCCACGGGTGGAGGAGATTAATAATACCAAGAGGTTAATAGATTTACTCCACATACTTTTGGAAGGCAGAGAACCAAGCTCTAGGCACATTAATTGCTTAATTTTCATTAATAAGCTTCTAATTAAAATCTCTAGAAATTCTTCTGTTATCCCTTTTTATTTGCATTCTGCAGTGTCTTACAGCTTTTGCTCCTCTTCAGTCAATATTTAAATCAAATTCATAAAACTGTTTACACTAGCAGTGGCCAATCTTTTATAGTTCATGCGTCAGTTTTTTCATTTTTTAGTTAAGATGCGCCAGACAAATTTATATCCTTTTCAGCTCTTTTAAAATATGATAAAGTGGATATATTTAATAGTTAGATTTATATGTGTGTGTATATATATATATATATTTTAGTAGATTTTCATTAGCCATTATATAAATTATGGATTTGAATAATGCCAGCAGTCCGAAAAAAGTGAAATGCCGATTTCAGAGAAGCTCAGCACGGTTGAAATTCTTATAATTAAATTATATATTAAAATTATAATTTAATCATTTTAAATTTGAAACAACAATTAAAAACATACCTGTTTAGGAAATTGCACAAATATTAAATATAAACGCAGTGAAATTCCGAAAAGTATAGATGGAGGTAGATATAATAATGTGTGGGAGTTTATTACAGCCAATAATCTGCAAAGGAGGGTAATAGATCTATTTTACATTCTTTTGGAAGGCATATAGCCAGATTCTAGGTATGTTAATCACTTGGTTCTGATTAATAATATTTTTGTAATATTCTAATTAAAATCTCTAGAGATTCTTCCATTAGCCCCTTTTTTGTGTTCTGCAGTACCAGTACTTTATAACTTTTCTTTTTTCAGTTATTATAGAATTTTATTCTGATTTGTATAGATACAAATTATAGTTGTTTGGTGCAAAATTCAAAGAGTGAGATACCACCAATTTTGAAAGATAAGTTGTATAAATTTTTGCTTTTAGACTAATATTTGATAACCTGGATCCATCAACTTTGTTCTTGAAATGTATAATTGAATGCATTTTGAAGACACAGTCAAATGTAGTTAACTGTCTAAGTTGTATAAATTTTTGCTTTTAGACTAATATTTGATAATCTGGATCAATCAAATTTGTTCTTGAAATGTATAATTGAATGCATTTTGAAGACACAGTCAAATGTAGTTAACTGTCACATCCTAAAAAAATATTCACTAATATATTTCACTATCAGTCATCATCATCTAATCTTTTCCTAACATTCCTCTTTGTGTCTGCAATATTTTTTCTTTTCTTAAAACTGGTTTCTGAACTTGAGAATTCTGATGATAATGAACCAATTGTTTTCTCTTTAAAATCTGGCAATTTTGGTTTATCTTTAGTAACAGTGATATTAACTTCTATGTAATTATCAGATTTTTGTGGTAATTGTAAATCTATTTTTGGTTTCTCTCTATATATAAAATTAACAAGTTTTATTAATTATTTTAAATTAAACAATTATTATCTTAATTAATTTGTAAAAATTAACAACTGCATTATACTGTATATTATTTTTCAAAATGATTTAAAAATCTCTAGTTCTTATCAACTATAAAATACTATATTCTAATTTATTAAAATATATCTATGGGAATATAAAACCTATGTTTAATATTTCCAAATACTTATTGCATTCAAAATATATATTTTCCAATGATTATGTATCTAAAAAATGCTATATATTTTTAATTCTAATGTAATGAATATTATATAAAAAGATATAACTGTTACATATTGATATCTATCAAAGTTTTTTCATTTATAAAATTTTATTTATTTAATTTTGATGTATAACATTCAACTGATCATAATGACAAAATGAATTTTTAGAGACAATTTATGGAATAATTTTTTAAAAATCCTCAAATGGAATTGAGGACTTTTAAAAAATCAAAATCTATATACTTAAATTCAAAATATAGCATTCTACTTTGGTAATTAAAATATGACAGGTATTATTTATTTTAAGATGAAGAATTTGTGATATATTCAGCATTGGCTCAAAAGGTTACGGTAATTTAAATCAACTTAGTCAACATCATTCCTATAGTACTGATAAGCAAAATATGATTTGAATTAATATATGCTCCTTGAATTATGAATTGAATTCATATGAAAATTTTATTTATAACTTGGATACTGCTATTATTTTGCCTTTAAAAATATTGAAATAACTTTATATACTGTATTTTGTAATATATTTCACAATTGAACCAATTAGAAATTTCTTATTTCACAGATTTTAATGAAAAGTTTCAATTATAAAGTGAAGTTTTTTTAATGTAATCACTGCCATCTTGAAATATTGCCATAATATGTTAATCTATTGTATAGTTTTACATTATACTGGTTGCTAGATCATTCTGCTATTATAATGTTTAAAATTCTTGAATAGTTCTAAAAATTTTATAAAATTTGAAAATGAAATTTCACATTCTCAAGTACGAATGTTCATAACTTAAGGAGCTCCTATACTGTATTAAATATTTTAATCATCATTTATTATTTATAAATATGTAATAAACTGTTTTTCTATATATATATTTAGAAAAAAACGGTTGATTAAAAGTAAATTCAATCTTGCTCAGAACTATACTTGGTGATTTGCATATAACTATATAATACTATATACTGTATACAATCTAGGAGAATTCATAAACCAAAGATAGCAATTGTTAATTACTCTATGTATTTAATTATATCAAAAAAAATTTGCATACATAACTAAAAGACATTATTTTATGACAGTTAAAAATACTCTAGGATAGCTCTACATATGAACCAAGTAGATATTAACTGATGGTGCTAAAAATTTGATAGAGCTAATAGCAAAAATAATAGATATAACCTAAGAAGCCAAATAATTCTCAGGATAATATAGTGGATCCTCATTTAACATTGCCTCACTTAATGTCATTTTGCTATTATGTTGCTAGCAAAAACTAAATTAAAAAATTAAATATATTAAGACATTGAAATGGAATAAAGTCCCATTTTTTTACATTTCCCTTCATAATAGAAAGAAAAGAAGGTGAAAAACCTTAATTATAGAAAACAAGATAGCTACATTTTATATGAATACTAACTGAAGTACAAATATCTTGACTTATGACAGAGTTCGGTTTCAGAAATCCTGAATCCTGTTGTTGGTAAGTTGGAAATGACCAAAATTTATAAATTTTTCACAACTAAATTTTATTGGGACATCATATATTATCTTAATGAACATAAAGAATACAAAACTACAAGAAACAGACACAAAAAAAGACACTTTTCATATATCAGACCATTGGGTCTAGAAATCAAACCCAGGTTAATTGTTTTACCCAATAGCAAAATTTATTGATGACATTATTGTCATAAGCATGAATTGGTTATGAAGCAATTGTAAATTGAGGACTACTTATATATAATATTGTCTATGAATAATATATTAATTAAACTATATAGCACACAGGTATTTGAGTAGACTGACTGGGTGCAAATGCTTTGCCTTTATATTCAGAAGACCCGAGTCCAAATATGAAACCCACCCTTTGAAAAATTTATATATTAGGTCAATAGAGTTTTGGTTTCACCTAACATCATGATTATCAATAATCTAACTCTGAGGTTAAATGAGAACTCATTGTGCTTTTAATTTAAATTGTAATTTTTAATAATTATTTATTATTTTAGGATAAAATGACACCATTTAATATTTCATTTTTTTATATAATTTTAATTTTAAATAAGTCAGGAAAATAATTTTAACAAAAATTTGTGGAGCTAGGTCAAGTAAAGTGATTGTATTTTCATGATATTATGGCATCATATTATTCTCTAATTGAAGGGAGATCAATGTATATTGAACAATATTTTAACAATAATATGATATAAGTATTCCCCACTTCTGCAAATAATTGGGACTGAAGATTTTTACATAACTTGAATTTTGCAAAAGTTAGAAAATAATTTTTTTTTTTAAATTCTGAAGCAAAAACTACAACAACTAATGGACTACTGTGATTGAACTTATATGTTAAGACACTATACTGTTCTCTGGCTGAAATGGAGACAACACATGAAATGACATCATATCAATGATATGATACTTAACATCAATAAACAATACAAAAAATATAAATAAATCAAGTAACATGACTTTTAAATGTTATAAACCAGCTTGTTCAGCTGGTTTATAACATTTAAAATTAATATGATAAATGTTTATGATGTATACCTCAAAATAGAAAAAATTAGTACAGGTATTATTAGAATAATACCTGTACTTAAAATCAATAAACAATATATACATTATACATAAATCAAATAATTTGAACTTTTAAATGATGTGCACCAATATATTCATACTTGTAATTTAAAAATATAATACAGTTAGTTTTTGGCTTATGAATTCCCACTTAACAAATCCATCTTTATGAATTTTCCAAATAAGAATTATTTAAAAAATTTAAAATATGAATATTAATTGCAATAAATAAATGCTAAACATTCATATTGTATAGTTACATACATGGTTAAAACCATATATGTAAATATACAATACAGTATGACTTGGTTTGTAGCAAAAATTCCATTGTCCACTACAAAATTGGAAAAATCAAAATGACTGAAAAGCAGAAGCAGCACTCATTTTGATTTTATCAGTTTTATCATATAAAACTGATAAAATTTTATATAAAATTTTTTAGTATATAACTTTCATTATCAGATTATGCCTAAGGTAGTAGTTCATCTGCTTATCTGTCAATAATAATAAAGAATAAAACTTTAACATTTACATGACATAATTTCTTTAAATAAATAAATCATTGAAAACTATTGAGTGTGTTGGACTTTATTTAATTTTATTGTAGTAAAAATTGTAGTGCTGAAAATGAGCCCTAAATTTAACATTATCTATGGGAAATTGAGTCTTAGTTTATGAGTTTTCATTTTACAAGTAAACTCCAGGAATGAATTAACTTGTAAAGTTAGGAACTACCTGTATATTCTGTATCAGAAAAAAATAAAGTAAATAATTCTTCTGTTCTATTTTCTTTGATTTTGTTCAATGATAATTTAATCTTAAAAATGAAACTTTCTAAAGATTGTTCAACAGACCTAACTAGATAAAAATAATAATAAATATGAAGAAACATATTACTGTATGAAAGGATACTTACTCCTTAACTACAGGCATCCATTTTCCATAAGGTTCTGGTTTTGATTGTGGTCCAATGATACTAGAGTTAATATCATAATTAGATGTACTAGCAGAACTCTAAAAACATTAAAGGAAAATATTTTATTGGAATTTGTTTTATAAATAAGACAAATATATTAAAGATCAGATAAAGCAATTTCCATAAAAATGTTTTACAAAGTAAAGAATAATTATAATAGTTTATCTATTTAAATAATTAAGTCTCAATATAATTTACAAAAGATAAAATTTACATGGCAAACATTCTAACTTACATATTGTTTAGGTTGCTTTTCTGGGTCTGGTAATGGAATGAACTTTTTTGGAGCTTTCCATTGTGATTCTATAATTAGTCAAAAAAGTCATTTTAAGAAATATTTAATAAAAAATTTTTATTAAAAAAAATATTGCCATATTTTATTACATAATGGTCATATCTCTTTTCTCCAGTTTGTGGATCTTGCAATTAATGAAAATTTGATTTATTAAATTCTCTCATTTCTGCTCATTGTGATAATTTAAAAGATAAATTTGTCCAGTATTGCTAAAAAATAATCAAAGTTAATTTATTATTTGTAATAACTGAATAATAATTTGATCATCAGTTTTGAACGTTATATGAACTGCCTGTAACACTAATTTAATAACTAAATATACAGCACACTTGGCAGTAGTGACTTCAAAAGTATTTTATTTAACAAACGAAGTACTTTCGGTCTATCTACTAGACCATCTTCAGCGTTACATTGACTTACAAAGAACGTAAAAGAATATAAAAACATAATAACGTTATTATGTTTTTATATTCTTTTACGTTCTTTGTAAGTCAATGTAACGCTGAAGATGGTCTAGTAGATAGACCGAAAGTACTTCGTTTGTTAAATAAAATACTTTTGAAGTCACTACTGCCAAGTGTGCTGTATATTTAGTTATTAATAACTTGATCATTTTCACCATGCACAATCCTCCAGCAATCTGAATCATATACATGTTCATATTTTATTGTATCATATTTCATTCAGATTTGATAATATTTACATGAGAGTTTTGACTGTAAACATCCAGTCATATATGATTCAATATTGATTATTTTTAATATGCTTGCTTCCCTAGAAGAAAATTTCATTCAGATTTGATAATATTTACATGAGAGTTTTGACTGTAGACATCCAGTCATATATGATTCAATATTGATTATTTTTAATATGCTTGCTTCCCTAGAAGATCCTAATAATGTATTTAAATTTCATTCAGATCAGGTAATATTTACCATGAAATATTGCCCAAAAATATAAAATATCTTTTCTCTTAGCATGTCAACAATATTGAACTGATATCAACCATGTGTTTAATATTCAACTAGTGAGCCTAACAAAACCACAAACTTTCTCTTACACATTATTTCACATCAATCATGACCAACCTCAAAATAGGATATTTCTTCTATCACAAGTAGAAGTCATAACCCTCTAATATTTCAAATACAATTTATATTACCACCATATTCAATCTATTTTTTTGATAAACTAAAGAGGGACAAGACAATAAAATATGCTATTACTGCAATATTCAATTGACTATTTATTGACTCCCTGGACACACTTAAATGAAAAAACTGTTTGGCTCATTTTACCAAACAGAGCAATTCTCAACCCCTTTGTATTTTTCTTTTCCCTTTTTTTCATTGTTGGTATTTAAAGGACATGTTGCAGACTTCAACATGTCCTTTAAATTTTAACAATGAAATGAAATGAAAGCTGATTTATATTACTGGAAATGGCAACTATGTTATTACTGCAATATTCAATTGACTATTTATTGACTCCCTGGACACACTTAAATGAAAAAACTGTTTGGCTCATTTTACCAAACAGAGCAATTCTCAACCCTTTGTATTTTTCTTTTCCCCTTTTTTCATTGTTGGTATTTAAAGGACATGTTGCAGACTTCAACATATCCTTTAAATTTTAACAATGAAATGAAATGAAAGCTGATTTATATTACTGGAAATGGCAGCTCATGAACCCAGAAAATGATGGAGCCAAGTTTAAAAAAAAATTATTTATATTAACAATAGAAAAATCAGGAATTTAACATAAATAAACACAACTATTTTTGCAATGTTTATATATTTGTTTATGTAAGTTTGCAATATTAATCAGAAAATTTACAAAAAATACTGTGAATAACAGATTCAAAATATGTAATTACAATAAGCCCTAGTATCAATAAAGTTAAAAAAAATAAATGTGATAATTATGAATCACTGAATCAATATAAAAATAAACCATAAAAGATTGTAAAACATACTGATATGCATATTCCCATGACTTAAGCAGTTAATAGTGTTGTATACTGGTCACAGGGCCCAACAGAGCTGGCCCCAATGTTCCATAAATTCTCACATATTTCACAAATGTATCAACTAGCAGCAATAGTGTGCATTTCTATGTCTAATATATACTTATGCTTTATGGGTCCAGCCCCAAATATGGTAAAATGAGATAATAAATTTATTATTTTTTTGTGGAATGTGATTTTTATTTTTATAATAATTTAGATTATTAAAAAAATAAGTAATTTATTAATCAAGATGCTTCTTTGCCAGCAAATAATTTGGTTTGTTTGATAAAATTATTGGTAGGACCTGGCTCCTCTGGTCCATAATGACAAGCCACTTGATTACTGCTATATAATTCTTATTGTATCAAGAGTATAGCAGTGACTTAAGTACAATATTTATTGAATAACTCTTATTAAAAGGATCATTATGGCCAAAATTCAGCTCACTGTAACTTTGATCCTAAGTTAATTATTATTAATCTGACAATTATATTTGAGGAAAATATTCAGTTGGAACTGATTAACAAATTTGAAGTTTTAAATTCAATTAATAAAAGAACTAAAGCAGTTTAAAAATTGCAAAACTTGGCAAAAAAATCATAATTTTTCTTCTCCTTCTCCATAGATACTACTACAGGTTGCATTATTCAACCAATATTGATGAAATTTGAAATATAGGTATTTTTAGACTACTTAAGATCCTCTGAAAATTTAGCACAATTATGTCAAAAATAAAGAGGGGGAAATAAGGATGTATTCTCTATAAATGCCTCTATATATTGCATGTTTAACCATTTATGCCTAAATTTGGAATATAGGCATATCTACCTCAATTAAAATCTAAAAATTTTGGCCCAAATGGACTGAAATTAAAAAGTGTAAAAAGAGAATGATTCTCTTCTTTAGAAATATCTCTATAGGTTACATCAGTGGTTCCCAACAGGGTTGGTACTGTCCACTGGTGGGCGAGGAAGAGAGCTAAGGAGGCTTTTTTGGTCCAAGGCAAATTTAGGGGGCATTGAGGACCAACTGCCACCCCCTGGGCAATACATGCAAGAATGTGCTGATAAATTTGTTTAATACTAAAAATCACTGAATGATGTTTCAACAAATAGTTCTAAATGTCTTTTAAGCAAGATCAGTCCTTATTAAAAGTAGTTATTGATACATTATAGTTTTGTTCCTAATAACTTTTTGACTAATATATGAGAGAGTCGCAGTATGCTCAGTGCACCACAGGGTGTATGCTATGTTCCGGCTCGATCAACAAAGCTTATATTTACAAGTTTGCACAGGTTTGACAAGATTAAAATTAAATAATCCTGGCAGTGGTGTCGCATTTTCCCAATGATGTCAGGTTTTATACAGTCTGTGAGCCTGAGTTTTTATTAAAAAATTTTTGCTATTTTTTAATTTACATTTCTGATTTGAATTAAAGTTTTTATTTCTGGCAAGTCTCTACTCTATAATGCAAAAAATAATAATTTTTCTACATTATATTTGTTGTTTTTTTATAATGTAACAAATATATTATTGATTTCAAGAACAGCAGTTGGAGTTTTTTTTCTGTAAAGGGGGTGGTGAATAATTTTTTTTTTGAAAAGGGGACAGTAGGCCAAAATCATCAACATAGTTATAGAGGAAGTCAATGGCTATATTTACCTTGGACAACTGCACATTCTAGATGGTGACCTTATGCCAGAAATAAACAGGAGAATTAAATTGCTTGGAGTGCTTTTGGTAGAAACAACTCAATTTTTAAAAAAAAAATGCCACTTTTCTTGAAAAGAAAATATTTGATCAGTGTATTCTGCCAGTTTTAACTTATGGATCAGAAACTTGGACACTAATGAAAAGAGCTATTCAAAGGCTGCAAACAACACAAAGAAGTATGGAAAGATGCATGCTGGGAATAACTAGAAGAGACAGAAAATGTAATACTTGGGTAAGGAGTCAAACAAAAGTTATAGATTTAATCCAAAAGATAAAAAAGCAGAAGTGGACATGGGCTGGACATATAATAAGAATAAATGACAATAGATGGACAATTAAAGTACTTCACTGGATACCAAGGGATAAAAAAACGACCAAGAAAGAGACCACATTACAGATGGAGAGATGAGATTGTTAATTTTACATCAAAGTGTTGGACCAGAGAGGCTGTAGACAGGAAGAACTGGAAATTGATTGGAGAGACCTTCGTCCTGCAGTGGATTGATAACAGTTGATTATGATGATGATGATGATATAGATGAGATATCTAATAGCACACTACCACGTGGTCACTAAGCCTAATCAAAGTTTAACTTAAGCATATTACTGCTAAATAAGGTAATATAAGCTATAATAGAATAGAAAATTAGAAAAAGATAGAATATAATAATAGAAAATTAGATCAATAGAAAATCAGAAAAAGATTAAAAAAATTTAAAAACCATTTAATATGAAAAATTTGAAGTTCAATAGTTTAACGAAATAATATACAGCACAGTACTTGATATCCAACATTAATTTAGTAAATGAGCAGTCTCATTGGGTCACGTGCAACAATCGTGACCATTATGATCCAATGAAATTGCTCAGTTACAAAAGACATGATTATAGTAATCCAATGAAATCGGCTAGTTAACATGTCACATGGCAACTATAATACAATGAGTTTGCTCAAATAGCATTAATTTTCCATCTTGGATTTTATATCAAGTAATTTAAACCAATTACAATATATAAAATCAATTTCTAATAATCAGTATTTGTCTTTAAACTTACCTGCAGAAATCTGCTAACAAACAAAAGTTGTTTCATAAAAATCCATTCAGCCATTCTTGCATTATAAGTGAACATATGCATGCAGGCATTTCAGAATTAATATATATATAAATTTATATATAGGTAAATTATATAAGAAATTTTTATTTTTTTCTGTGGAGTTCAGTGCACCACTTCTAATCATGTAATGTGCCACATGTTGGCCACCCCTGGTTTACACAGAGCAGTACTGGTATGACTTTGGTGGATGTCATGCTTGTGTTCAACTATAACTGGTCTTCTAAGTTTGTTAGAGTGATGCCAACATATTCTTCATGACAATTAAAGTTCCTATTGTAGGTATTAGGTAAACCTCTATATTCTTACCATCATCAAACTTACATTGTTTGTAGTTTAAAGTACAAACTTGGGTTTATGGAAATTGCTGATTTTGTGTTAAGCTTAGCAGCAGTTTTCTAGACTGTTCTGACAAATTATGTGACATTTTGGGTTTCATCCAATTAGACCAATTGTGTTGTCATTAAATGGTAGCCATGCTAGCTCCAACATAACAAAACAGGAAGCGTCCCAACTGGAAAAACTCATGAAAGTGCCATATAATTTATCAGAGCTCAGAACAGCCAAGAAAACTGCTGCTAAGCTGAACAGATACCTAAATTTGCACTGTAAACTAAGAAATGATAAATAAAATAGAAAGAAATTGAATGCATACTTAAAGGTTTAACTCTTTAAAAAATGAAGGACAAAATGAGAACAGTATAGGAAAGCAGGAGAAAAGAGGGGAGGGATCCTACCAGAAAAAGTGTGTGTTATTTGTGGCAGGCCATTAGTGGGGTAAAAAAGAGCACCCTTTAAATTGCCTCTTATGACACATGGGTAAGATAGTGGATGAATTTTATTCTCCATCCATAGAGACAAGAAATGACAAAAGTTAGTATGATGCTGGTAAGAATACAGAGGTTTACATAATACCATCTACAACTGGAACCGTAATTGCCACAAAGAATATATTGGTTATCATGCTAAGAAACTTAGAAGACCAATTAGCTGAACACAAGCAAGACATCCACTAAAGTTGTTTCAGTACTGCTCCGTGTAAACAGTTCTGTAAATTTGATTTAGATAACTGAAAAAGAAAAAGTTATAAAATCCTGGTACTGCAGAACACAAAAAAGATGCTAATGGAAGAATCTCTAGAGATTTTAATTAGAATATTACAAAAATATTATTAATCAGAACCAAGTGATTAACATACCTAGAATCTGGCTATATGCCTTCCAAAAGAATGTAAAATAGATCTATTACCTTCCTTTGCAGATTATTGGCTGTAAAAAACTCCCACACATTATTATATCTACCTCCATCCACACTTCCTACCATCTTATATAATAATATTTTCTGTTTGTTCTTGTTTTGACTGATTTTATGCTACAATAAACATCTTTATATGTATATTCTATGTATATCTTCTGTGAAACTGTTAGAATCTTTGTTTTTAAATTTTCAGCAATTGTATTCTAAAATAAGTTTTGAATTTGTAGTTCTCTCCTCCTGCTTATTGTTGATGATGGCTATTACACAAAATAAAGTATTTTGAGTATATTTACTGCTGTTTTAGTGCTTTTTATTTATTTGATTTGATATTTAGAAGCAGTATTCTTCTTTTAGTCTGTTCATTTGAATTAGATTTTCATTCATTATATTTATATTGATTTGGAGAATAAAATATATAGATTTTATCAATGTTAATATGAATGAGATAAGTATCAAAAGTAAATTTAAAAATCAACATAAAAGAATATATATATTTATATTTTAACATGCTTTTAATCATTAATTAAAAGATATAGAAAAAGCATATTCAGTAGCATACTTCAGCAGTAGTTGTTATATGCAGTGAAAATTAAATAATGCATAAATTATCATTAAACTGTATTTAAATTATAAGTGATAAACTGATCAAATGATCAAACAGAAAATATTTTATAAATTCCATAATTCTTAATGTATTAACATAGTAATACAAACTAAAGAAATTTGTCAAAATATTTCATTATAATAAGATATTTATTTCAGACTAGTAAATATACCCATCAAAAAATGATGGCTAAAATTGAAAAAGTAAATAAACTTATTGATGGAACTTTTATTTTGCTGAAAGTGAGATTAAAGCAAAGCAGATATATTCAAATATACTACACTATTAATGGAAATATGTTATCAAATCTCATATTATGATAATTAAAAAATTAGACCTATATCAAATTTATTAAAATGGCATTATCATAAATACATAGTTTTAAAAATTAATCTGAAATTTTGGGATATATAATATATTTTTTATAAAGGATTTTCAATTATTATATAAGCATATTTTTTGGCATTTTAAATCTACCCTTTCTCCACAAGCAATCCTAAGCAATTTATTGATCCCTTAAATTAAGTAAGATTTTATTTCACTTCCCCTTCTTTGTAGTTTAAAAATATGAAAGTATGTAACATTTTATAAATTTGTAATTGTTAACATTTAAGATTTTTAATATTAAAAATCAATAATAAATATAGTAAGATAGAAAAATGAATGAAGTGTACCATATGTGCAAATGTACAGCACTACATACCAAATATAGTGCATGCATATTATGCAATTAGTTCTAGTGCACGAATTATACTGTATTTTTAAAATCTTATGTAAACATTAATATAATTCCTTTGTCCCCCGCAAAGAATTTTTTACTTTCTCTCTCCTTAAAATGCTTATGCAATACTTAGATTCCATTAAACGTTATTTTATTTTTCTATAAATATTGGCTATCATGAACAGATTTTATACCAAAATTCTGAAATAAATTGCTATGCTAGCTTATATCAGTCATTGCCATAAATTTGTAATTTCCTTTTCATGATTATATTTTAACTTAACAAGAAAGAAAATAATATGAGTGGAAAAATATCCAAAAAGTTATTTATAGAAAACTAATAAGAATGCCAATGATGTTTCTGTTTAGTTTAGGTTAATAAACATCATCATTACAAATTAACAGTTGTTTAAATGCAATTAACACATAGCTTCGATTTTGAAATACAGTATTTCATTAGATTTATTAAACTAACTTTTATCACTATACAATAGGCCTATTATATTTGAATAGGAGGATCTTGATTCAGTTATAATATGAATGCAATGTAATACAGCACAATATATGGCATATTTATAATGGCATCAATCGAATTATTAAGTCTATCAAAATTTACTTTTAATTCAAGTTAAAGAATTAAATCATCATATATATTAGTAGTCAAATGTGGCTGGCAGGGTGTCCTTTTTTCAGTCGAACCACTATACCGATTTCTATAAATATGGTATCGTTAGAAAGGTCTAATTTGTAAAGCTCAAAAATTAATCAAAAGATTGAAATATTTAAGCATAATCAGCAAGAATTCTAGATAATAAATAAAAAGTAGAATTTTATAATTAAAAATACTGTATTAAAATCTGATCACTAAAAAAACAAATAAAAAATCAAATTCTAAACAGGAAAAAAGTAATGAATATTTAAGTTTTCTTTATGATTAAAGTGTTTCCTGTTGTTCTCAATTAGAAAAGAACTCATGGAAACTGGTTCAAGAAAGATTTATTTCAAGGAAATTCTCTGAGATGAACATGCATTTTGATGTATTCAACAAAAGTTTATCTGCTTATCAAATTCTTTTTCTATGTCAACAATTTTTGATCTTTTCAAATCATGGCACATTGAGCAAGATGCTAAAATTGTTAAGCACACCATCAGTTTTTAAAGAGATTTTATCACTAAAAAAAATCAAGTATTAAGATTGTGTTTAAAAGTTCATAAATCAAATTCTAATCATTTTGTTACTTTTATAAATAATACTGATCATACATTTTTGAATTTTATTACAATTTTTTTCTATTAAGTATTTGTGTTTTCATTCTTATTGGTCATTTCTTAATAAATATTATATGTACAAAGAAGATCTTGGATCTAGGGATTTGGTTTGACTCGAAATTGTCTTTTAGATATCACATTAAATATAACACTTACTTTTATATCCAAGCACTATTAGCAGTCGAGCTCCTTTATTTTGCTCAGTAGCTAACGTTTTCGGTATTCATTATACCATCATCAGGCTACATATAAAATTGAACTGCGTTCCACATTCTATAACAATCTATTCGAATAACGAACTTAAAAAACAGGAATAAAATAAAATAAAACAAAATATAAAAATATAAATGGTTGCCATGGTGATACAACTATCATGACGTTGATATGAGCATAGTCCTATCAGCTGTATCGAGATATTTCCATTTCTAAACATACAACGCTCACAAAAATATAGACTTTACTGCTTCCAGCTTCCTATTACGTCTATCGATACTACGCAATAGACGTAATAGGAAGCCGGAAGCAGTAAAGTCTATATTTTTGTGAGCGTCGTATGTTTTTGTGGTTGATGGAGCATTTCTAATAAAACATTTGAAGTAAGTATGTAAAAATCACAATAAAATCAACTATTGTTTCTCTTTGGACAAAATTTATGTTGACTTGTGATAATTAACTGAAAATTTCAAAAATGGGGTGTTCACCTACCCTAATATGAATGAAATGTCATCTACTTAAAATTTATAATAATTCTCTTTTCATTTTTTAATTCTAAGAAGCTGCATGATATCAAGATAGGCCCTATATGCTATTTATACAGATTTACCACATAACCTACATAATTTTGATTTCATAAGCTTTTGACATTATTTAAAATTAACACACCAAACTAATATATAATGTAATGGGTAAAATTCTAGTTTAGGTACAGCATGCCTCTGATTAAATGGTGGATGTGTAAATCTTGCCTTAAAAGATTTACAATGGAACTTTTGTGTTTAAATCTATTTATTTAACATAATGGAATAAGTGATAGCATATTTAAT
>AYEL01078275.1:0-18050 GCA_000484575.1 Olivierus martensii
TAGTGACGTCAAATAGTCTCTGTAGAGAGAATTTTTGTTAAGAGCAGCATAGACCCCCTGAATTCAAGATATAGCACATGTCTATCTTTTAGGAACATCTCAAAAAGACCCATGTTGACTTTACCACAACATTCATGGCGATGATTCACTGCGATCGCTGCTAATGCTTCCACGTGGCTGGATTGTCAGCCAGCAATGGGATGCTATTCGAACAAGAACACAATGTTTTTTTGTAGAATATAATTAAAATCATAAAATATAAGTATAATTTAAATTTTGTGCACTTTATCTCGTACTAACATTTCTACAGTTCATTACTCTTTACAGTATCTGAGCAATAATTATTGTTAAAAATGGCCCATTTAAGTGAAAAAAGAGAAGGTACAAATTTTAATGCTGACTGAATATGCTGAGAGGGCCGAAGTAATAACTCTTTTCAATGGATTTCATCCTGACCGAAAGCCATCTCCAAATCATCTATAACATTGTAGAGGTTTAATGAATCTGCAATGATCAGGACTCTGGGAGTGTTAAAGATTGATCAAAACCTGGATGGCTAAATAGTGTTACTAATAATGAAAATTCCTTGACAATTGTGTTAGACTTGATAAAAAATCCAAAATGTTCTATACAGCAATTGGCATTGAACAATAATATGGGTAGATCAATCATAGATGGGATCAATACAAAAAAAAATATTGAAACGGTGAAAATACCATCCCTACAAAATTCATTTGCTGCAGGAACTTGAAAACGATTTTGAGAGCAGGATTAAATTTTGTGAAACGATGCATAGGACCGAGGATGGTAACTTAATTAATCATGTGCTATTTTCTGATGAATCTACTTTTTGTTTAAATGAACAGGTTAATCACCATAACTGTAGATTTTGGTCAGACATTAATCCGCATTGGATGGAGGAAGCCCACACCCAGTGCTCACAAAAAATTAATGTGTGGTGTGGTGTGATGTCATTGGCCAGCACGTTGTGAGTCCTTTTTTCGTCAATGGCAATTTAATATTTGAGAGATTCTGCAACTTTTGCAACTGCAGAGTTATACCCGCGAATTCAAGATATAGCACATGTCTATCTTTTAGGAACATCTCAAAAAGACCCATGTTGACTTTACCACAACATTCATGGCGATGATTCACTGCGATCGCTGCTAATGCTTCCACGTGGCTGGATTGTCAGCCAGCAATGGGATGCTATTCGAACAAGAACACAATGTTTTTTTGTAGAATATAATTAAAATCATAAAATATAAGTATAATTTAAATTTTGTGCACTTTATCTCGTGCTAACATTTCTACAGTTCATTACTCTTTACAGTATCTGAGCAATAATTATTGTTAAAAATGGCCCATTTAAGTGAAAAAAGAGAAGGTACAAATTTTAATGCTGACTGAATATGCTGAGAGGGCCGAAGTAATAACTCTTTTCAATGGATTTCATCCTGACCGAAAGCCATCTCCAAATCATCTATAACATTGTAGAGGTTTAATGAATCTGCAATGATCAGGACTCTGGGAGTGTTAAAGATTGATCAAAACCTGGATGGCTAAATAGTGTTACTAATAATGAAAATTCCTTGACAATTGTGTTAGACTTGATAAAAAATCCAAAATGTTCTATACAGCAATTGGCATTGAACAATAATATGGGTAGATCAATCATAGATGGGATCAATACAAAAAAAAATATTGAAACGGTGAAAATACCATCCCTACAAAATTCATTTGCTGCAAGAACTTGAAAACGATTTTGAGAGCAGGATTAAATTTTGTGAAACGATGCATAGGACCGAGGATGGTAACTTAATTAATCATGTGCTATTTTCTGATGAATCTACTTTTTGTTTAAATGAACAGGTTAATCACCATAACTGTAGATTTTGGTCAGACATTAATCCGCATTGAATGGAGGAAGCCCACACCCAGTGCTCACAAAAAATTAATGTGTGGTGTGATGTCATTGGCCAGCATGTTGTGAGTCCTTTTTTCATCAATGGCAATTTAATATTTGAGAGATTCTGCAACTTTTGCAACTGCAGAGTTATACCCGACTAAGGAAATCTTCTCTAACTACGACAATCCGGATCTGGCAGCCAACACCATATGATTCCAACAAGATGGAGCACCACCCCATTTTGGACATCAAATACACTAGTATTTAGACAAAACATTTCCTGGTAGATGGATAGAATGGAAAGGAACAATCAAATGGCCACCTTGATCACTTGATTTAAGTTCTCGTGACTTATAGGGTCATATAAAAAATCGGATGTACGTTAACAGAATAACGCATATTGAGGATTTGCTGGAATGAAATACTTATACTATACTATACTTTAATTGATTCGATGCAAAACTTCGTTCAACGTGTTCATTATTGTCAGGAAGTAAACAGACAGCACTTGGAGAATTTATTGTAATCTTTGATTTTTTTGATTTTTCTATAATACAGTATGTTGAATACTAACATAACTGTTGTCTTTATCATCATCATTTTCCAAAATTAAGATTTGAATATTTTATTAACGTTTTTGCAATGTTTTTGTAAAATAGCATCCCATTGCCGCTTGACGACCCGGCCACACGGAAGCATTAGCAGCGATCACAGTGAATCATCAGCAGGAACGTTGTGGTAAAGTCAACATGGGTCTTTTTGAAGTTTTCCTAAAAAATAAGATACGCATATACTATATCACGGAATTCAGGATGAAATGCTGGTTTCAAATTGACGCCTAGTGCCCTTTAAAAAAAGTAAAGTTTGTCTTGGATCTCGAAAACAAATGTTGATATAAAATTGAGAAAATACAGATAGTAGGATGTAAATACTCCTAACCTCACTCCAAAGTCAGCCGGATTGGCCGCGTGGAAACACTTCGGCTTTCCACTCTGGAGTACCCAGGTTTGAGCCTCGGGTCCCACCCTTGAAAATATCATAGGGTACGGGCCCGGCCCGTCGATCCCGTCCTCCACAATCCGGCTGTCCCCTCCGCAGGGGTGGGCAGCCTGTGGAAGGGCTTGTTTCGTCCGCCAATTAGTTCTCTTACTCAAGGTCTATATACACAGGTCAGGACACCAGTTGGAGCTGCCATTTTGAGACTCTTTGTGATTGTTCCTTAAATCATTCCCATTTATTTATATATGATTTTTGTACCTAAATGTGAAGTATACATAAACTTTTAAAATTACTTTTATTACCTCAAGTAAAGCACAGATGAAGCATTAAAATGATTTTTTTTATTACAAATGAAACAATACAATGATAAAAACTATTCACTTATCAATAAAGATATTTGTGCAGAATTGTGGAAATAATGACTACGAAAAATTATAATGAAATTATAACTTAAGTGTTTATGTAAATTTAATATTATAAACGAACAAATTAGTTATTATAAAATGATCATTTATGTAAACAGCTGTTTTACCTATGAGTATCATAGGTAAAACACAACTTGAGATACATTTCACAAGCAGACCATGGGAATCCAAACACACAAGTTTTTTAACAAAATCCCATAATTTATAGGGATTGGTTGAATTTCCTGTTAATGCATAAGCAACAACCTGCTTCCAGTACAAAGTCAATCCTCTGACAATAAAAACAAGAGCATGAGTGGCAAGTTCAGGTTCATCAGAGTTATTAAATTCAACATTTACAAAGCCAACATATTTTTTCAAACCTTTATCATATTCCACATAAGGCCTCAACTGCATTTCATCTTAGTGACAATACACAAAGTTTACTTTGGTTAGCATGTAATTGTAATTTAATCCCGAACCATTTAATAATGTCATATTGAATACCCTGAGAAAATCTTTAGCATATAATTGTAATTTAATCCCGAACCATTTAATAATGTCATATTGAATACCCTGAGAAAATCTACAAGATTCAATCCTTCTACTCAATGTTCTTGATGAAGGCAATGGATAATTAATGCTTTTCAAGAACTCATAGCCTTTATTACCCACTGCACATTTTATTTGTAAGGCATGTCTAATAGTTTGGTTTGTCCAAGTGTATGGGTTGGTAGTACCCACCCTCTGTAGATAACGAATTTGGTCGGGTCTCAGAAAACGGTTTACCCTTTTCTCCATCACTTCCAATTTTTCTCTCAGTTGTTTAATCCGAAAATATATAAAACATTACTTTTTGTCACACAAATAATGGGCATATTTAAATTGTAATGGTCAGTTTTTCCATTAAATTTAAAAATGACATCTGACAGAAAGTTTTAATATTTTTAGCAAACATAAGCCTACAATATATAAATCAAATGCCTAAAATTGCCACGAAATCTCCATCTCAATATACAATATGAAAGTTATCTTCTGTTATTTTTTAAAATAAAATGCAATGTTGTTGTTTTAATTAAACTGTTACCTCTTTTTTAAGTTTGTCCTCAGCAGACGGGAGTACTGTACTATCATTTTCAGCAGTTATTTCCATCTCAGCAGATTCTGCTGTCACTTCTTCTGAATACCTCTCTGAAAATAGAAAGATATAACATTTAGATCAAATTACATTGATAAACAATAATTACAAATTGAAATATTTATATAGCACTAGGAAGCTTCATGAACTAAGTAAAACTAGTAAAGTAAAACTAATGATAACAAATCAAAATCCATTAAACTAGGGGATTAATGCGATCCAAATAATCCAAATCTAGCCAAATTTCCCCCAGTCCCTTTAGATGAATGGCTTTTACAGTTCGGTACAACACAATAACCCATTAGTACTTCAATTACAGCAGACAACAGGAACAGAAGCCAATAGTTTAGTCTCAAAATGGCGACAATCCCAAAGAATTCTGGGAGCGTGACCAGAGCTGTGTATATAGACCTTGCTCTTCCAAATTTCAAAGAATTCGGATAAACTGTTTTCAAAATATTTAGCCGTTTCCATATATTTTAGCCATCTTGTATATAAGCAATGTGGAACTGGCAAATGATATATAATGGTATGGTCTCCTGAAAAGTTTTTTCAGGATTCTGGGCCCGGCTCAGCGATTCCTATCCTTCACCATCCGGTGTCCTCCACAAGTGTGGGTGCAACCAGTGGTTGGAACCGGCCCCACCTCTTACTAATCTCCCTGACTGGAAAGGGCATAAAAAATAAAAAATTATAACGGGCCTCCAAAAGGGGTGCACCCTTTTGGAGGCCTGTTATAAAATTGGCCGTCAGGGGGAAAATTAAATTTGATGAGTCGAGTCTAGACCCTTCAAAAAATTTGTAGTGGGTGCACAGCAGACTTCCATGAGGTCTTTTATAATACGAGTGGAAAATGGGGAAAAGTGGCGGTGCGAAACAAGCCCTTTCACAGGAACACTCCTAGAGCTATCAGCTGGATTGTGGAGGACGAGGATCGACAGGCCGGCCTGGACACCATAATAAACATTTTCAAGTGCTGGGATCGGAGACTCAAACCTGGGTACGCCAGAGTAAAAAGCCGAAGCGTTTCCACCAATGATTTATATACTACTACTGGATAGACTGCGCTAGTAATCAGTTATCAGTCCAAAATGAAGCCAGTGACTGGAAACAAAAACGAAACCGCTGGGAATATTGCTGGAGTTCCTGTGCGCTGCATTGTTAACTGAATACATATCTTGCTATTTGTGTTGTTTTCTTTTGCGTTAAGGCCGTATCATACTGCAGGAATTCAAACAACAACAGCCAACTACGACCAACAAAAGTTGTCTATTTCGAGCAACTTTCTTATTACACTCTTCGGATCTGTTGTCCCAACTTTTTTATTGAGTTGAGGCAACTTCCAAAATGGCGTCTCGAAGTCAAAACAACAGATTAAAATTTACTGCTACAATTTCGATTTTATCAGCTTCCTTGCACATTATATCTAAAAACAAATAAAAAAACGGAAAATATCGACTAAAGAATGGCACTTGAAATGAAAAAGACAAGGATGTTATGAAAATTTAATGCTTGAATTGGCAGTGGAAGATCAAGAAAGTTCTGCCATTTTCAATTTGACTGTAACAGTTACACTTGGCAAGCCTGACACGTGATTACAGGACGATTTTGATTGGCTCCAGAAGAAAGTTGCGCCGACTTTTTAGACCTCATGTTCAACAAGTTGTTAGTTGTTGATTGTAGTTGTCCCAACTCGAAACTGCTATCAGATTGTAGTTGCTGATATTTCGTCCAGTGTGATACTGCCTTTATTGGTGTATGTGTATGTATATATATATATATATATATATATTGTGTATATTGTGTAACGTATGGATGTAAGAATGAGCAAATACAAGATGATGATAGAAAGGAAATAACTCTGCAAGGTTCCATCTCCAGGTACAAGGTGAGAAATATATTTATCACGATTCTGCTTTCACTGCTTTAAAATAAGAAATTCATGCTGTTGTATTCACATCAACTGTATCGATTTAATAGTGATTAAAGATATATAATAATTTAAGATTGAAACAAATTCTGAGCTTAAACATTAGAAATATTCAATAAGCATTAATTTATCCAACCGTTTTATTACATTGTGGCAGGTAACATAAAATATTGCCTTATATTTTATTATTTGGTATTACTAGTGTAATTATGCCCTTGTTTATTGTTTTATTATAATTTTGGAGTGAATAAAATTTTATTTTTTTAACAATTTTATAACATTTTTTAAGCATAAAATACATGTAATAATTTTTTTACAATTCACCCTCATTGGCCTTTAAATCTGTTTTTCTCCTTCCTCGATACAATTAGGAAAATGCGAAATTTGGAGTATTTTGAGTGTTTCATTCGAAATTATCGAAAACGAGTATTGGTAAATGGAATTCGTCTGGTCACCAAAACGAAGTCAATTTACTATAGCGTTGAATGTATGTTGTGAAAGTGGCCTACAAGCTCGTTTTTTAACATTAAGATCCAGACTAGAGTGACTGCTCACTAATTTATTAGTAAATATAATCAATGGTAAATATACATTTAATACCAATAAAAATTAGCAAAATATGTTTAACACAGTAATAAATTTATCAATGACGAGAATGTTTATTATAAATGATAAAAAAATGACAAATTACAATATGGATATGTTATATTAATTTCTTTTAGTATACTCAGTATATTATTATTATTATTTTTTGTCCAGACACTACTGTGTCTTCAATTGTTAAAATGCATAGAGCGAAAAATAAATTTGTAAATCCATTAACTTTTAAAGAAAAAAATTCAGGATTTGCCGAAGTATAAAGGACTAATACCTTTTTTAGTTTGTATTTATTTTTTGACCAACAGATGTCGCCATTTTTTATTCTGCAAGAACACTAAGTGAGGGGGCGAAATAAGCCCTTCCACAGGTTGCCAATCCCTGCGGAGGGGTCAACCGGATTCTGGAGAACAGGGATCGATGGGCCGGCTCCGGACTCAATGATAAACATTTTCAAGGGGTGGGACCTGAGAATTGAACCCGGATCCTCAAAAATGGAATTCCGAAGCATTTCCACATGGGCAATCCTGCCGACAGTATTTTTTTTATTTCGTTATAGTCAGTCAGCCAAGTAAAAACTGTGTGTGTGTGTGTGTGTGTGTGTGTGTGTGTGTGTGTGTGTAGATGTGTGTGTAGGTGTGTGTAGGTGTGTGTAGGTGTGGTGCTTTTGTGTGTGTTTTTGTGTTTGTTTCACATTTTAAAATACTATATTATATTTTGCATATCAGATAACAAGTCTCGATTTTGGAAAGCTCAGATTCCCCATTCCGATGTCTCACTTGTTAACAGATGTGACATCAATTAGATAACATTCTTTTTCCCCTCACCTCATGACACAGCACAATTTACTTATATCTACTGTAAATATAGTATACCATGATATGTTCCTATGTTTCTGGCGAATTGAAATGCTGGGCCCAATGTGGTTGCATCGGTTAAATCGGCTCTGAGACGTGCATGCTGTACTCTTTTTTTATTTTCAACAGAACGCATAGTATTCTTCCAGAATGGAATACTATGTGGCAGGATGAAACAAATCCTTCTACAGGCTGCCCACCCGTGGGGAGGGGTCAGCCGGATTGAGAAGGACGGGGATCGACGGGCCGGGCCCGGACCCCATGATAAATATTTTCAAGAGATGGGACCTGAGATTCGGCTCCATCCCCTTCGGCTTTTCATTCTAGATGACTGGGCTCCAGTCCAGTGGAAAGCCGAAGAGTTTTCGAAAAGGCCAATCCAGTCGACTCTATGGTGGGGTCAACCGAGAGTTTCTGTCAATAATTGACATCACTTTTCACTCTTTTATACACTAAGTGGCACAGCAAAACAAAAAGATTAAAGTTCAATGAGGGTCTGGATTCTTCTGAAAAACTGGGGTTTGAGACTTGGAATTGAACCCGGTTCAACGCATAAATGACTGTTTTACTACGCTTACTTGAAATTCTGAGCATATATATATATTCAATTATAATATTTAAAAAAAACAAAGACGCTGTTTAGTAAAATCACTGTGTTTTAATTTGTAACTCCTTTTTTGTCTTCCGGATTGGCCGCGTGGAAACGCTTCGGCTTTCCACTCTGGAGAAGCCGGATTCGAATCTCAGATCCCACCACTTGAAAATATTTATCATGGGATCCGGGCCCGGCCGTCGATCACTGTTCTCCACAATCCGGTTGACCCCTCCGCAGAATGGGCAGCCTGTAGAAGGGCTTGTTTCGCCCCGCCACTTAGTATTCTTCCAGAATGGAAAGTGTGGGCCCGGCCGTCAATCACTGTTCTCCACAATCTGGTTGACCCCTCCGCAGAATAGGCAGCCTGTAGAAGGGCTTGTTTCGCCCCGCCACTTAGTATTCTTCCAGAATGGAAAGTGACATCATCTGTTAACAAAAAAACTCCTTTTTATAATGAAATTCTATATAAAACAATGCTAAGAAATTAGTAAAAGTTTCTTTTCCCTGAAAAACGGCAATAAATATATGCACAATCAGCACTAATAAGTTTTTATTTAAACGTATTAATCATTTGAAAATATTTTAGCGTGAATTTGTTATTAGGATTAGATAAGATGTTGGCTGCATTGATTATAATAGAAATTTATCATCAGGTCATCCCATAAGTAATGCCGTTTGTTGGATGTTCCACAGAACTACTGCTTCCTGGCGATCAGATGAAGTACTTCAAGGGCATGATAAGATGTATCGCATGTTATACTATTCATGTAATCTAAGGCAGAGAACAGTTGTACATCATCCCATGTGCCGTTAAAGTGTATTTTTTATTTTGTTACAGATGACGCCACTTTCCATTCATGGAGAATTCTAAGTGACGGGGCAAAACAAGCCCTTCCACAGGAACGATGGGCCGGGCCCGGACCCCATGATAAATTTTTTCAAGGGGTGGGACCCGAGACTCGAACCTGGGTCCTCCAGAGTGGAAAGCCAAAGCATTTCCACACGGCCAATCCGGCCAACCGTTAAAGTCTATTGGAAATGGCAGTATCTGAAAAGCACAAAAGGCAAATTATGCTGTATGAGTTTAACCAAGGACATACAGCAACTGTAATGACACGAACTATCAAACCGTATATGGACAGGGTGTCAAAGTATCAACGATGGTTCCAGAAATTCTAATTTGAGAACAGGATCCTCACAGATATGCCGACCTATTGAGCTGGATAATATGCTGAGAGCTGCTGTTGAGGAGAATCCTGAGGCAACATTCAAGGTATTGGCCACAATCGTCCTATTCCTGTTGAATGGGATCATTCATCCCATTCAACTATTCATAATATTGAGCTGGATAATATGCGACCTATTGAGCTGGATAATATCTCAGCATATTATCCAGCTCAATAGGTCGGCAATTGCTGTTGAGGAGAATCCTGAGGCAACATTCAAAGTATTGGCCACAATCGTCCTATTCCTGTTGAATGGGATCATTCATCCCATTCAACTATTCTTTAGGCATCTGCAGGACTTTCATTGTGTCAAAACTGGGTAAATGGATACCTCATATCACAAAATCTGCCGACTGTGTGTGTGTGTCTGTGTGTGTGTACTGTGACTGTGACTGTGACTGTGACTGTGACTGTGTGGGGATATTTGCAGTTCTTTGCTCTCCTGTGAAAAGAGGGAACCGTTTTTGAAAAGTGTGATTATGAGATGAAAAATAGATAACATTAAGCATAAACATCGATGGCTCCTAAACAGATTCTGCCTGCAGTAGTGGCTAAATGTTGACATATTCCACAAGGTTTTACTGAATGTTTGGTGGAATATGCAAGGCATAATCCATTATGTGCTTCTGCCACTGAACCAAAGCATTATAAGGGAGGTCTACTGTCAACAACTGGAATGTCTATGAACTGCCTTGCAGGAAAAACATCTAGTACTCTTAATCATAAAGGCAAGGTGATTGTGTAAAACCATACACGGCCAGAATGAATGTCAGTACCCATGTGGCATTAACGACTGATTATAAAATGTTTAAAATTTAAGAGTAAATTCTACTCAAGGAGATTCTTGGTTCTATCCAATTTGGTGTATGTAATTTTTCCCTGATTTTTGGTTCTATGCCAAGTTGCAAGAGTTTGAATGGGAAAAACTTCCGCATCCAGCATATTCCCGACCTTGTACCATCCGATTACTATCTGTTTCGCAGCCTTGAATACTAGCTTTCTGGGGAAAAACTTAGAAATATCAAGGTGGTGCACCAAACCCTGCGAGCTTTTGGATAAAATCTGTGGAATTTTTTGAGTCTGGCATTCAAAAATTTGTTGAACAGTTGGAGAATGTTGTAAGTAATAGGATCACTAATTATAATGATTAAAAGATCTGTTCCAGATAAATTTTTTCTTCACACGTGCAAAAAACACTACTACTTATGTGATGACCTAATATAAACATTCGGAGGGATATTTGCAATATTCAAATTTACAACAGCAAGACTCGTATATTTCTTATGGTGAGTATATATATTTCTTATGGTATAACACATCGGTGATCTAGTTATGATAAATGTAAGTTCCGCGTCATAGGTTTGTCATTACTGATTTAAATATACAATTTCCGTCCTGCTGAAAGGCTTGATTCTTATTTGCGTATGAACATATGAAATTCCCTACCTTGAAATTTAAATAATCAAAGCTCATTGAATATGAGCTTTGATTATTTAAATTTCAAGGGATCCAAGTTTTACAGATGCCCACTTTGATTGCGCATCATAAGTAAATTAAAACAATTTTAATTTCTGCCAATTTCCTGCTTCCAACGTGCACTAATATAAATGAAAAATTATTGGTCTAGGTTTTTGATGCGACAAAAAAGATGAAATTGTATATAAATTAGACTAGTTTTAATTACTGCCGAATCACACAGAATACATTAGGTGGCCAATACCCATGTAGCATTAACGACTGATTATAAAATGTTTAAAATTTTAGAGTAGGTTCTATCCAATTTGTTGTACGTAATTTATTTTTGCCTGATTTATACAAATACGAGATTATTACATTAGAGGAATGATAAAACAGAATTCATTCGTTTGGTAAAGAAAACAAAAGACTGAGGATTAAAAATACCAATTACATTAAATCATTAAAAAATTAAATCTGTATCAACAAAGATTACAAATTAAAATTCTTTATATCTGTAAACAGATGATTTTCTTTATGAATTTAAGTATAATCTATAGCAGGAGTCTGCAAATTTTTCAGATTTACGGCCCACGTTTAATATTTTTTTTTTATAATCGGGCCGCAAGCGTTTATTTTATAACCTGAGATGTGAGGTCACCTTTGTTATCCCCACTCCTGATTGACTGGCGCGAAGTTGCATGGTTTAATATCCAAAGTATAAAATTATTTTTAATTTACTATTTATATTATAAAATGCATTATTCAAATAATTCAACATACGGGTTACATGCTATGCAAGTATGGTTAACCTTTTATGGCCACTGAATGCCAACCCGATCTATAGCATTATCGAATGCTTTTTATGAAATTTTTTAATGTATTCTGTTGAAGCTTTCTCGTCTAAAAAATTTTTAGAAAATATTATGTCACTGGATCTCCAGATGCAATAACCAGAAATCCAGTTAAAAGACGGGAAATCAAAAACTCAAGATGCACCAACCCTAGAAGAATAATCTTATTCTTAACACTAATAAAATTGTAGAAAACATATGATATCGGTAAGAAATTATAGAAAAGAATTTGAAAACTAATAATGGACTATAAAACTACAAATTTAGAGCAGTGGAAAGGAAAATTTGAACGGAAGCAATTCCAAAAGAAACTGATTCATTAATTTCTTTGTGATGCTTATGTTCCTCTAGAATTATCCTTTTCAAACTTTTTCTTTCCATTGAAGTTGAAGAATATTGACAATTTTATATTCCATTGTTAGTTTTCATATCTTTTTCAGTAATTAAATTGTTCTGTAAATTTGCACAGCCCTTAATGTTAACAGCATTCCAAAATGACAATTTCAAATAAATGTTCGATTATAAAAATCTTTTATTAGAGAAAAATCAAATATTAGATATATAACTCAAATTTTTATCGATGATTTCCTTGAAAATCCTCGGTTTATATTCAAACTATGATAATAACCAATAATAATAAGGCGAAATAACTTTAAAAAAATCTCATGAAAATTTTGGAATGAAATTTGGAAGCAATATTTTCCAATTTCATTCCAGATTTTTCACGAGTTCCGATTCTGTCCTGTTGCATACCATTTTAAATAAAAATCTTTAAATGTTCCCAATATGGTGTGCCAGCTGAAAATGAGCTTTTGATAAAACCATGGATAAAACAAATGGGAACTTGACGTCAATAAATTTGACTATTTTTACATATGGAAATTTGGAGAATTATAATTAAAATCTCTAAGAACAGTTTGGATCAATTCATTGTTCATAATCAGATAATGAAAGGTAATTAATGAAAACAATTGAAGAGTGTGATCCCAAAACACGTTCAGTCCATTTTGATCATTTTTTTATTTAATGTAAATACATACTCTTATTGAAATATCTATCTTATTAAAGACCTGTTTGTTCTCAAAACGATGTGTACGGGACACTTGAGTCGATGTGTATGGGACACTTGAGTCCTGCTTTGCTTTGGAAAAACTTGCTCAGTCCAGAGAGCGGTAACGATGAAAACTAGTCTGTCCTTTGTGCATGTGCAAAGTGTTTTTCCTAATCCTGCCAGCAGGATGGTAAAAACAAACTGCTATTACTGTAGGCAATAAATTTGTTATATAATGAAATACTTTTTACTTTAAATACTGAATAAAAGTAAACAATAAGCCAAATAAGTAAGACAAATCGTTATTCAAAAATGTTTTCGGTTATCCATGTAGCCTGCCTCAACTAAACTGAGGCAGGCTACATGGATAGCCGAAAACGTTTTTGAATAAAGATTTGTCTTACTTATTTAGCTTATTGTTTACTTTTATTCAATAAATTTGTTGTTGTGGCAATTTTTGTCGTATTTATTAAAGATAAAATTGTTAAATTGGTTATTAATTTTCATGCTAGAAGCTCTTGAAATGAAATCATAACACTGAAAATTTAAATTTTCTGGGGATTTTTTAATCTATTGTTAAAAGGAAAATTATTTTTCTGAATTTTAGTAGTTCTTAATTTGGAATGATTAAATACATCTTCTGGGCCTTCCTCATGAGTATAATGTACTCAAGGAGACGGTCCCAGAATTTCTCCATGAAGTAATAAAAAAAATGTTTGAACTTCCCCATGAGAACAATGTACTAATAGGGAAGTTCAAACATTTACTTTTTACCATTTTAATACTGAAACCAAATCAAAATAATTTAAGTTTTTTCTCTAATGAAGAATGGGTGTAATTGAAAACACGTTCACTCCTTGAACTTAGCAACTTTCTATTAACGCCATTATATTTAGTCATTGTGTATTTAAAAACTAATGATGACTGATTTCAAGATTTCTATTTGAGAAGTGTATGTATGTGAATTTGAAACATATCTGGTAGCAAATAATCATTCACATATGAAATACTTTCTTAATTCATATTTTGCTTCTCCTGAAAATTAACAACAATGGATAGAAAGTGTTTTGTAATCACACTCTTGAATTTTACTCAGGAGATCCATTGTAACAAATATCTATCAGTATGCCTTATGGACCCAAAGAAATATATTTTTGATTTTCCTATTTGTAAAAATTATATTAAATTTGATGATTATATATCTGTGTCATAATAGAGAAGGCACCTCCTTTTTCCAGATTTAATGCTATAAATGCTAAATATGGAAGCATATCAAGCACACTTACATATAAGCAAATTTGTCTTACATCGTATAATACACCTACTTTGTTACATCTCTTGCTGATACAACGATAAGTTATCATGAATCTTTTGACTTTTATTAAATAATATATTGTGATGAAGGCCCATACAGGCTATCACAATCTTGTAATCTATTTTCTGATTAGATCCATTTGTGGGTTAAGTTCTTGGGCCAAATATTGAGTCCTATAATCTACATTAATATTCCAAATTTATTTTTATACGGGTTTACTTTTGTAAAAGAAAATTATGCATGAAAAATACATAATTTTCTTTTACAAATCATCTAAGGATATGACTTGATACATGCTCTTAAATTATTATATGGACTGTTTATTTTGAAAGTGGTTAAATCCATTTTTTTAAGAAACTGAAATATTACATTAATTTAGTTGTAAACTTTTATTTATGTAATATCTCATTGTTTAAAAAAAAGGATTTACACCACTTTCAAAATAAACGGTCCATATCATTCATATTTCATATAAAAGGTGTCTTGATAAACAATATACATTTTCAAAAAAACTGTTAGGTAAAATTACAATAAAGATTATTTGCATATTTTTACAAGTGAACAATATGTTCATTAAAAGATTAAAACTGCAGATCAGTATTAACACTATTGATAATATAAAATCACTGATTTTGTTAACTATTTTTCAGTATCAAACTGCAGACAACTCAAATGGTTAAGATACCATTTTTGATGAACTTGTTTCCTATTATAAAATTAGTATTTTTAACTTTGGGCTATGTAAGCAGGTATTTTTGGTATTTTTCATTTTTGAAACTTGTGAAATTCATTGTGGATATTGATAGATGGAGATTTCAACAAATTTTTCTAAAAAAGATTTTGTTTTTATCTGACATTTTCATTAATTGATTAATTCATTTCAATTATATAATTTTGTTTATAATTTCTTATTATGTCTCAAGTAAATCCACAGTTGGTATTTTCTCCAATTTTTATATAACAATCAAAAAGATTAAAAAAATTTACTATCAAATAAAAGAGTACATTTTAATGCATATATGCACCAATATTTCATAACAATTTGAATGAATCACTGTTTTTACAATGGATTTATCCAGATATTTTTACCTCATTTTATCCATCATATTTCATGACATTCTTTGGGCATGTACAGAATCCCAAAATGAATTATTCATACACAAATCTCTGAGTAAGTACTAAGTTATTTCTTTTGATTCATCTGTGACAAATTATTAAGATTAGAATTCATAGATATATGCTATAACTTTTATCTTCATTTTCAGTTTCAAAATTTGAACTAATAGCAACAGTGCATAGTTGACTTTCAAAGTATTATATTTTGTCTCATCATGTAGCATTAAGCACCTATTTGTCAGTACTTTAGATCTATGTCAACTGAGATCTAAAAGTATTACTAACCTGTAATGGCTTTAAACAGTTTTAAAGCTGTTAACAAGATTCTTCTAATAGTTTTAATATAGTTATGGTTGTGGCCTGATAATAAGAAGCATTGCTTATAATAATGGAAGCATTTATTTCAATTAAATATTTAAAATTAAGTCCTAAAGATGATTAAATATTTTTGGTTATATACTATATACAAAAGACATACATAAAACAGCTTAAAAAGGCTGTTTTGTGTGTCTTTAATGTATATTTATAAAGTTAATAGACTACTATATACTTTATTTTTTTGAAAATAAAACTAATTAATGATCAATTTTTAGGGTACTCTGTTATTTTAGACTAATTATTTCCAGAATGTTATTTACCATTTTCCATATTTTTTCATGTTTTCCTATTTCATTTTTTTCTCATGTGTATTATGACAATGAAGAGTTTGCATTGGTAAATACACAATATTCTACAACAGAAATTATAAATTTGAAAATGATTAAGAATTTTCTTGCAACTTGATCATTTCCAAATTCTTGTATATCCACAAACTGTGTAATGTATTTAAACAATAACTAGAAGAAACTGTTAGAATAACTGTTTCTTAAAAATCACAGATAATAGTATAGGGAAATCACAATTCATCTTAGCTTTTAATAAGCCATTCCTAAAATTATATTGCATGGAACTATATAGCAGCATTATAGTTTGAATAAAATAAAACCTAAAATTGCCAAATTAATCTCAATATATTTTTAATGCAAAATTTTAATAATTGGAATAATTCTTTCAATTATGAAAAATTTCCATTAAAAATATATAAAAGGATTAATTTGGCAGTGTAAAGTTCTATTTGAATTATTTCCCTTAAACTTTGTTTTTCAAAAAAGTTTATATTTAGATTTTGAATATTTCTCCCATATAAAAAAAAAAAACAATTAATTCATAAGTTTTAATTAATTACTGTAGTAAAACAGAAGTTCTCATATAAAGGAAATCTGAACTGAGTTTATTGGATTTAAAACAACTCCCAATTTTTAGACTAGTAAGTACATCTAATAAATTAAATATAACCAATCTGAAATAACAAAAGCTTACATTAAACAATGTTAAGCTAAAATTAAATTAATGAAAATACCAATTCAATAAATTAATAACTGATGATTAATTTACAAAGTTGATATTTTTGTTAATTATATATTCTTTTGCAAATTAATATTTTATTAAAACACAAGATGAATTTTTAAAAAAGTTTTTTAACATTCATTTTTATTGGCTATAGATTAATTTAAATGTAGAAACTGAAACACCTTACATAAACCAAAAATATAACAACACTCAATTTTATAAGATTAACCATCACTTAAACTGGCTTCAGTTGCATTGTTATTGTCACTATACTTTTTCTTCTTGTTTCACTTTTGATCTACTTTACATTGTACTTTATATATGATATCGTTTTCAATAAAAAATGAAGATATGATTTGGTTTCAATACAAAATGATTCAATACTTTCACCAGAATGAAAAAATTTTATCTTTTTTTTCACTTAGAATTATATCTTGAATCAGCTTTTAGCATTTTGTATAAAAAACTAATTTCAAATATATTGCTTTTTCTTATTTGCAAGATATATATTGAATAATGATTTTAATTAATCTATTGTAAATTGCATTTAGGTCTGTGTAAATCTATATTTCTACTACATCACTTATTATATCTAAAAAAGATCCCGGTTCTTTTCTAATCCTTAAGTCTAGTCTCTCGGATTGCTTTGGGTTGTTTGGCCCTCATGGCTAATCTTTTGTTTTTGCTCTTTGGTCTTCGTTTTGTTGTTCTCTCTCTCTCTCTCTCGTTTTTTTTTTTGCTTTGTTTTCCTCTTGGTTGGAGGTTATTTTTCGTCTCTTGGGTTTGTTTTGTCCTGTGGCTATCTTGCTACTCCCTCTTTGGGCTTGCCCTTTGGGTTTGGTGGTCCGTCCAGACGTGGTCACTTTGGTTATGGGAGTATACGGATCCCCACGTGCTGGGCTCTGTGCTCTGTTCTGTTCTTTTTCTGTTTTGTTTTGTCTTTGTTGTGCCTGCTGGGTCAGCAGTGGTTCTGTTTCTTTCTGGTTGGTTTTGTTCCTTCTTTTCTTGTCTGGTTGCTCCTTTGTTTCTTTTTGTTGTTTTTGTTTTTCTTTTGTTTGGTCTTGGCTCTTGCCTGGGGGGTTTGAGTCTGTTTTTCTCTTCCCTTTTTCTGTGTTGGTTGGTTGCTCTCTCTGTCTTGTTTCCCCTTCCTTTTGAGTTGTGCTTGTCTTCTGGGCCTTTGCCTTTCTTCTTTTGTTTTGCCTCCTTTTGTTGCTT
>AYEL01078276.1:0-36498 GCA_000484575.1 Olivierus martensii
TTTTATTATTATACATATCAATATTGGCAACACTGATTGGAGACTCCCAAAGTGCCGCAGGTGACAGTCGAGCATGCAGTCGAGAGCCACGTTTATGCATTATTTTTTAATTGGCTCTCATGTAGATACGTTCTTCCAAGTGCCGCAGGTGACAGTCGAGAGCCACGTTTATGCATTATTTTTTAATTGGCTCTCATGTAGATACGTTCTTTAATATTAATACTTTAATTTATTTATTAATAGACAGTTAAAAGAATTTGAGACCTGTTTCTCATTTGCATGCCCCAAATTTCTCTCACCAGTTCCTCCTTCATATGAAGTAGAAATACCACCTAATTACCATAAGGTAAAATTCAAATTAAAAATCAATATTCCAATGTTGTATATTTTTAGTTTTAGATAACATCTGAAAATTTTGTTGTGTCCATAATAATAAAAAATTTTTTATATATATTTAAGGAGCCATTTTTTCTTCAATTGAAAGTTTTTTTGGATGAAGTACAACAACAAATTATGCTACCAAATATAAGAAGGTACAGGACAATTCATAAAACTAAGATTTTTTCAAATAAGCTTAACTAAAATAAATGGTGGTATCCGGGCTGAAAATTCAATTAAAATATTCTTTAGTTTGAGTTCATCATCTGTTATTTTATTGAATTCAAGTTTACAACTTATATTATCTTTAATATATTCTTTTTATACTCTTTATGTAATGAAATTTAAAATAATAAAATGAAGATACCAACTTTTTTTTTTATATATACAGGAATACCTTGTATAGTGCAGTTTTGAACAACGTGGGTTTTGTTCTAATATAGTTTTTATTATTATACATATCAATATTGGCAACACTGATTGGAGACTCCCAAAGTGCCGCAGGTGACAGTCGAGCATGCAGTCGAGAGCCACGTTTATGCATTATTTTTTAATTGGCTCTCATGTAGATACGTTCTTTCCCTGTGGCATATTATTATAATGTCACAAGAATGGCACTTCATTTGCTAAAATAGCATGTGAGAATTCAATGAATGAGTCATTTGTTATACAGAACAAAGAAAAGATTAAACAACATAGAATGAGCACTGCTTCTTATATGTCAAAAGTGATCACAAGAAATTGATCTTCTACAATGGAAAATTTGGAATGCCTACTAATGATCTGGATTGAAGATTGTAACAGAAAAAGATTCCTTTGAATCAAATGATAATCCAGGCAAAAGCAACAAATCTACATGACAAAATAATCTTTGTAATAAACAAATTAAATTGAAATCCATTATAAATAAACCTTGAACAACTCAGTTTTTGCATAGTGCAGATGCTTTTTAGAATCAATTAACTGCGCTATACAAAGTATTCCTGTATATAATATTTGTGAACAATATTATAATTGTTGTGTACATGAGGATGATAATGCTTCTAAAAGCTTGTATTTCATGTGTGATCTTATATCACTTAAAATGAATCAACAAAAATGAGTATTTCATTACAGGTATTTCACTTAGAATTTTTTCTACTCTTCTAAAGGTTTATCAACTGAATCTAATAGAGGCCAAATATACTTTTATTCTTCATGCCCAATTTTTTTGCTGAGATTGTAATTAAAGATTGTCTTATTTAACTGTGATTAACTCAATCAGTATTGATGCATCCAACAATAAATTTGGTCTCTAATTCCATATGATAACAGTTGATGAATTACCCAGTTCAGAACTTAATAAATTTTTTTAAGTTTGAATTCATGAAAATTGATAAAGTTCAACAAATTTGAGTTCACAGTTCTGAATTATATATATCTTCATAAATTTAATTATGAATATGAATAATAACATATTTTATTTGCATAAATAAAAAATATATAAAATTTGTTTTTTCTTTATTTTATAGTTATATGAAACTCTACACAACTATGCCTATTTCAAAATTGGCTGCTTTTTTAAATATGGTAAGCATATTAATTAATTAATATATGATTATAAACACTAGGTTAAATAAAATAGATTTTCTAAGATATAAAACATTAACTTTCCTGTAGAATCTGCATAAGATATTGTATTTGTAATAGCAATGACATTTTATGCATACATATATATACAGTGGTTCCTCGGTTCACGAACACAATCCGTTCCTTGACCCTGTTCGTGATCCGAAAAGTTCGTAAGTTCAGGGACTACGGTCATCCATGACAACAAAAGCACGTAGTTAAAGCAATACCGTTTGAAATGCATTCTACCATCCCTCCACTCCATGTTCAGGATAATTTTGCCCATGTCATGTGATTGAACTGCACATGCAGATTTTTTGTTCTGAGATAGTAAAATTTGTTCTGCGACGTAAGAAACATGGCTTTTCAAGAACAACGCTGTAACATTAAATTTTGTCAGCATTTGCGTAAAACACCTGCAGTGACTTTAGAAATGCTAAGGAAGGTGTATGGTGGTTCTACAATGTCGAGATCGAAGGTATACGAGTGGTATCAGCATTTTAAAGAGGACCTTCCTTAGCATTTCTAAAGTCACTGCAGGTGTTTTACGCAAACGCTGACAAAATTTAATGTTACAGCGTTGTTCTTGAAAAACCATGTTTCTTACATCGTAGAACAAATTTTACTATCTCAGAACAAAAGGTCTGCGCGCGCAGTTCAATCACATGACATGAGCAAAATTATCCTGAACATGGAGTGGAGGGATGGTAGAATGCATTTCAAACGGTATTACTTTAACTACGTGCTTTGATTATCGTGGATGACCGTAGTCCCCGAACTTTTGGATCGTACTACGTATACAGTCCAAGCCGGTTATAAGGGAATTGATGAGAGCTACATTTTTTTGTCCCTTATAAATGATGTCCCTAATATTCGAATGTGCAACAAATTGGCATGTCATCGGGTGGGTAAAGTAAACATTGAAGATTTTTCAACTAGGGTTGTTATTTTGGTTTTAACCGAATATCAGTTATTTGAGTTGTATAATTATTCGATTACCAGTTATGGATCTTGTATCTGCAGTATACATAAAATGGGAAATAATTAACCTTTGTAGATATTACCCGCTCATATAAATGAGCTGAAATCTTGTTTACCATTTAATCTCATAAACTTGGAGTATAACACTAAAACTTCTACAAACTTATATAACAAATTTACCATTTAATCTCATAAACTTGGAGTATAACTCTAAAACTTCTACAAACTTATATAACAAATTATTAGGTGGCATCATTTTTAGGGTACAGTGCCACCTGCGGATTTTATCTTTTCAGTGGAACTACAATTTTAATTTAATTTGTATTCATTAATTTTTAAATTATTAAATACTGACAGAAAATTATCTCCCTTATAGCCAAATTTTCCATTATTTCCAAATCCACTATATCCAATGAAAAATACACACAAAACATGAGTTTTTTGCCTTGACTGGACGTGTTTGTCCCTTATAACTGACTCCCTAATAACTGGCTTCGACTGTATATACTAAATTAAAATTATATTAAAATTTTATTATTACTATATATTCAGAATAAACAAAGGAGACTTTGATATAAATTCCAGTTTTTTATTATTATTCTGTAACACCACTTTTCAGTTTAAAATATATTAGTTTTTTTCACAAAAATAAATTCCAAAAATACATAGGTTACAGAAATCTATTATTTTTCAAATTTAGTTAAATTTAAGAATTTCTCTATATTGATACATATGTTACTGACAAAGACCATATAATGGCAATCATTAACAATAACTGACCAAATAATTTAATTGCCAAGAATGGACCATGATTACATTAATTTATCATTAATATTGTATTATGTTAGGAATTGTTGTTATTAAAATTTACTGTTTTGTGTATAAAGATGTCAACTGATCTTTAACTTCATTAACTGTCTATTTTAGGACAATGTTTTAATGAGTTTGAAAGTTTACTTGCAAGCTGTCATATTTGCTACACTAGCTGTTGCCTTTGTTACTATTGTGAAATTGGATTAATGCATTTTTTTTATGTCTAGTTTAATTGTAGTAATAAATGTTTCTTTCAATAGATCCATCAGTACCCAACTCATCTTAAATTCCTATATGATATTTCATACTTAATCCCACTTTCCTCTGTTTACAGTTTGTTTTAGGACATGATAATGACAATATCTGATTTTTTAGACACATTTTGGTTATGCAAATTTTATTCTAAATTTTGTTGTACCTCATTTTTGAAAAAAAAAAAAAAGTGAGACAGATGGTCTGTTACACCCTGTATATGAAAAATGGAACCAATTGATAGTTTAGTAAATTCAAAACTATCTCATTATTTGAAAATAATTTTATGTTCAAATTTTGTTGTTTATAATAATCTTTCCTTAAAATATAATTTTACAAGATATTGAAATCCGATTGCAATCTAATTAGATATATTATTTAAGTCAGAAATCATCAGTTTATTTCTAATCAATGCAATTGCCTAATTATCAAAGCTAAAACATGAAAGCAATTATAATATATTTTTAGCTTATGATTTTTATATATAAAATAATTTTATAAAAATATAAAATTATTTTATATATGCTGTTTTAAATTATGTAAAACAGAAACAATTTATTTGTGATAGAATTATATTTTATTGATTTTGAAATTATGATTCATTTTTTAAATTAATATACTAATAATCACTTGATTTTGTTTAATAATTCTATCTAATATTATTTAGTTTAATGAAAACTAAAGGTGTTGTTTGATGATAAATTATATAGAAATATCTTAAAAATAATAAAGTTATTTTCATTTTTTTAATATAAAATTAGTTTTGTAACTGTCACTAAATCACTAATTTTTTAGTGGTACAGTCTTTCTGTATATTTTTTTTTTTATAAATAATCACAAACAAAACAACAACTTATTTGCATCATATAAAGCAGTGTAATGATTAATAACTTACAAAATAATCAACAAGTTTATATTAGAATAAATTTAAAAGATCTGATTAATTTTTATTTAAAATTTCCATTAAGATTAACTTCAAAACTGGCCTTTCATATCAATGGGCAAGGTTACAAAAACTTATTTTAAAGCAAAATATGATACAAACCAATATTTGTGAAAGACATCTGAAAAATTCAGTGCACCTTGTGTTTTTGATATTGACTGTTTTTACTTCTATTATCTATTATAAAGATTTTTCTTTATTCTCATGTTTGGAATATTTATTTTTATATTTATGATATGCCCCAGAATTACAACTTTACTTATTACTGCCTTTCTTAGTATGAATAATTCTTGAATTCTTTTCTCAATATTTCCCACATATAGTTGGCTAATGACATCATTTTCCATTTATTGCTAATTTTAAAATATTCAACACATTGGCCAATGTATTCAGGCATTAATATCCATGACTAAGCAGTGCTAACTTGGCATATTGTTTTGAATATTGGCAACAATAACCAATCAATGATGTCATTGTCTAAGTTATGTCATTAGCTGTAACATTATATATATATATAAGAAACATAATAGTAATATGCTTGAATTAAGGGAGCAATATAATGTTGTAACTGAAAAATTTATAGAAAATTGTAGATTAGATTCTTGTTTATCATATATAAATAAATTGTGCTTTTATAGAATTTCAATATAATTTTAATTTATTAAATAAATATTTTTTAAACATTTTATCAAAGATTATTACAGTAATAATTATTATATTACAAAAATATTAAAAACCCAAAGTTCTATCATAAAGAGTCAAAAACAATAGTTAACTTTTAACCTGAAAATGATATTGATACAGTAAGATTTCCAGTTCTGATCAATTGAAACTCTGTGATACCATTTGTTTATATTTAATAATAATGAGATTAAATCATGTTCATACCAATCTAATCAATCTGCTTACTGTCAATTCATAGTTAGTTCTTAATTAGGAAAATATATATCATGATACAAGTCTCTCTGAAGATATATTTGAAGAATTTTTTCTGATAAGTCTGATAAGATGATAGATTAATTTTACACTTTTTTATTTTATTTATATGCATTATTAATATATACAATGGCTGTGAAACTGAATTGAGAAAATTCACAATATAATTGACAAGATAGTTATTACATTCACAGAAAATTTTAAATATATCAAAACTCACATTAGAAGACAGGTGTAACATTTTAAAGATAAGTAGTAATAAATATTGGGAAACATTATTTGAAAAAAATCAGTTTTACCAATATGGCTTCTGACATTTTAATAGTTTTTTGACATTTCAAAATTATAAACTTTTGAAAATGTGTTTTCATTTAATAATGTAATTATGTCAAATGTTTTACAGGAGCATCAAAGCTTTCAATATATTTATTATATTATAAAATGAATAAAATTTTATTTCTACAAAGAAAAATAAAAAAATTTTAATTGCAAAATATACTAAGTTTGATTATACTTAAAAATAAGCACTAGTTTAAAGTGAAAAAAATTAAATAATTTATTGAAGTGCTTTTGACTTTAACAAGTCATCCTCAGCATACAAATTTAACTATAAACGTTAAATTTGTATGCTGAGGATGTGATGGTGTAACATTTTGGAACATAAAATTATTATAGAACAAATATAAATTTAAAAATTTTAAACCATAGATATATAGAACATACGATATAGTAGAACAATTAAATATTCGTATACATATGCCAAGAGCTATACTAACGTTTAAGCAATCACGCGCGCAACAAAATAAACAAAAGAAAAATTTAAATAAAATAAAATAATAAATTACAATAGAGGCTGATTGGTAGCATTTACAGAAACAAAGTTACTAATACTAAGTTTGGCTATATATATATATATATATATAACGTTTAAGCGATCACGCACGGAACAAAATAAACAAAAAAAAAATTTAAATAAAATAAAAAAAAATTACAATAGAGGCTGATTGGTAGCATTTACAGAAACCAAGTTACTAATACTAAGTTTGGCTATATATATATATATATATGGTAAAACCAATACTAAGTTTGGCTAAAGTTTGAATATTTTTATTCAAAAAGAAATGTAAAGGTAATCTCAACTTACAACCACTCATACTTATGATGATGATGATGTAATTTAGTAAATTCTAATTGGTCAATGTTCTATGGGTTTGAGTCCTTGACCTAATGATCTAATATATGGAAAGTGTCAATTTTTGTGTCTGTCTTGTGGTTTTGTATTCTTTGTTTATTAAAATGATGAATAGTGTCCTAGTTAACATTATAGTGAAGAAAGCCATAAATTTTGGGCATTTACAACTTAGGCTCATTCTAACTTGCAACAGTAGGATTTGAAACCAAACTCTATCATAAATCAGTCATTTGTATTCTTATTACAAATTATGTGTATAAAACGTACATTGTATCATACAGGTAATTCTTTATCAAAAATTGTGAATTTTATAGAAATTTTTTTTAGCTTTGAGATGATTAAAAAAATTAATGAACATTTAAAATATTTCTGATAATCTTTATAATCATTTTAATTTTAGTATTAGTACAAAATTGTTAAGACATTCACATCATATTAATATAATTAAAATTTTTCATTAAAAATTATAATTGTTAATGTTGTAATGCTATAAAATATAAAAATATATATATGTAAATATTTTGTTAACTTAGGAAGAAGAAGAATTCCGTACACATTTACTTTGCTTTAAAGTAAGAAATTTTTATAAGATTTTATTTTTGTTTTGATTGATTCAGTAATTAATATATTTCATTTTCAGCATAAAATGAAAAATATGGTTTGGACTAAAGGTACAAATGGATTAGAAGGAGAATTTCAGTGTGGTTCTGAAGTTGATTTTTTTATTGACAAAGTAGGTAAAATTTAAATTCATTGATCTGCTTTAAGATATCTTCTATCATATATATATTTTATTAATTTTTAATAATAGGATATGGTACACATTGCTGACACAAAAGTTGCAAGAAGATATGGAGATTTTTTTATTCGTCAAACATTAAAATTTGAAGAAGTATATATTTTTCGTTTAATTAGAGTAGAACTTTAATAAGTTGAAATTAAAGATGGGAAGATTTCTCAGTTTTATTTATATTTAAATTGCCAGGTCAAATAAATCCTCTGAAACTCCAAAAAATAATATTCTGTTATATACATTATTGCTGCAAGTATTTATATCATATTTATTTCCATAAACTTTTTTCATTCTCTCACTTACTTTTTCCTTATCAGTTACGAAAGGAAATTTTGAAAGAAAAATTTGTGTAATTTTTCCATGGTTATTTTTATTAGTATAGTAAAGAACTTTTAGAAGAAATTTCTCTACTGTTTTAAGTTTCTATAGAAGTGTTTTCAAAATTTCAAATAGGAAATCAAAACATATAAAAGAAATTTGTTACAGTTAACAGAACAGTAATTCATCTACCATACAAAGTTGGAAAAAGCAAAATATGTTATTTCAAATGAATATAAATAATCATGGAGTAATAACTAGTTGATTGGAAATATTATGCAAAAAAATAGCTATATTTATAATCTATCCAGCATAATTTGATCCTCAGGTAAAATCAATTAAACTATTTAGGAGTGTCTATTGATATTGTTAGTGGCCTCATTTATTAAGTTTTCAAGGGTAATTATCTATTCTATAGTATTCTAATTATTAATATTATGTTGTTAAAATACTATTTCTTTGCATTTTTCTGCTTCTGCACTATTGCAAAACAATTACACTCAAAAACTACCTGATGATGATCCCGAACGAGGGTTGAAAACGTTTGTCAAATAAAGTAATTTCTGCAATCTTGTACTAGTTTTTGAGTGTAATTGTTGAAATACTAATATTAGTAGTTTGCTTGTCAACAATTTTGTTAAGGCATTTGTTAAGTTTTATAAAATTACTAAAATTGGGGTTGATCTTTATTTATTTTAAAAGTTTTCAATGTTATTTTGAAATATTTTAATTCAAAATTAAATCAATTATAGATAACAAATATTTAATGATACATGTAAAATTTTGCTATTTTGTTTTAATTTAAATTAAATAATAATAATTTATATTATTCTTCATAATGCTGCATTAAACATTAGTTATCATCACAAATCTACTTCCCATAATGATGTGACATTAATTTATGAATGCTCCCAATTGTATTTTATTTTTAATCATAGTATCTTTTTTAATTTTTGTGAATATTTTGAAATTTTATTGCTTTTATTGAAAAATATGTTCAGTTTTATTATTTACATTAGGATGATTTTTTTAGAGGCAAAGAAATTTTTTCTGTTTGAACTCACAAATCTGAAATATAAATTTTAGTTCAGTTTTATTATTTACATTAGGATGATTTTTTAGAGGCAAAGAAATTTTTTCTGTTTGAACTCACAAATCTGAAATATAAATTTTAATACCTTTCTCATGATTATACATAGTTAATTTTGATTTACCTTTTTAATACATTTTTTATCTTTCAATGCACATCTTAACACATTTTATGTTTCAAATTGGAACACAGTTAAAAGTATCTAGGCCTACATATTTTAAAAAAGTTTTAGAATTCTTTTTCCTCTAAATAAGATTAGTTACATTGTTAGAATATATATATAAACATACATATATCTTCTGACTGATTATAAAATTAAAAACCATTTTTTTTATACTTTTAACTGTATTCCAATTTGGAACATAAAATATGTTAAGTTGTGCATTGAAAGGTAAAAAATGTATTAAAAAGGTAAATAAATCAAAATTAATTAATAATTAGTATTATTTAATTATTTAGTATTTTTTGGAAAATAAAAATATTCACTAGAAAGCAAATTTTCATGTAATCTAGACTTAAATATTATTGGAAAATTCAATATTTAATGAAAATACTTTTCATAAAATCAAAAGACATTTTCTAGATAGGTAATTTCTGTAAGTTATCATTAGATTACAAATGTATTATTTTCAATTTACACCTGTATAAATATTTTTTCATTTTAAAAATAAACTATTCAGTAGAAACAATAGAGATTAACTGAGACTCATTTAACTAAGATCTAACATTATCTAAGGTGAATTTCAAAAAGCTATATGTAATATTTTGAATCTTATTCTGTAATTTTGAATTTAATGTAATTCTAAACACGTTCCATTTATTGTTTGGTGTAACTGATGAGGGTATTTTCTGAACTGAAAATGTTGTTGCTTTTATTAAATTATGAATTCTTTGTGTTTAACTGCTAGTAGTGCTTTTTTGTAAACATTTGAACTTTTACTGATTGAAGAGTAAGCAGTTCCTTAGAATATTTAAGTTTGTCAATACATAAGAAATACCATAAAGCAGAATTATAGATATATTTAATATTTATAATAGCAATATTTTCTGAACTGAAAACGTTTTTGCTTTTATTTAATTATGAATTCTTTGTGTTTAACTGCTAGTAGTGCTTTTTTGTAAACATTCCTTAGAATATTTAAGTTTGTGAATACATAAGAAATACCATAAAGCAGAATTATAGATATATTTAATATTTATAATAGCAATAAAATACTAAATAAATAATACTGTGCACTAAACAATATGACAAGATATTGTAAAAATAGTGAATAATAGAGAATGGTATCTTGGCAGCCAAACAAATGACTATCTACTAGATTATGTTTATAATTTCTAAAATTCCTTAAATTGTAATTTTATTATATCTTAAGATTTCAATTGTTAATACATTTATTAAATTAATAAATGATTAATTTTTAAATTCCAGTAATCTGAATAATTTAATAATTCAAATAAGTCCTTGTATTAATTAATATGAATTACTTGCATTTCATTGTATTAATTTTTTTTATAATTATTATATGTATATATAAAAGAATTATCTTTAGTAATTCAGCCAATACATAAAGAATTAGCTCATGTTAAATCACACATATAGTCATGCCTCAGTAAAAATGTCTAAAATATATTGACAATATTGTTCTCTTCATTAAATAATCTGTTCCACTAAATGCTATTCAAATAATTCCAGACTAACTTATTATTAGAATACTGAAGAGGAAATGTTGAAAAATAGTTATAAAAATTTCAAGTTTTGACAAATTTACCTATTTTTACGTCCATAAAAATTGATGATTTGATCTTGTATTATGAAAATAATCATCGACGTGTTTATTTCAATGAAAACTTTACTTATATAAAACATAGTATTTATATTATTTATTTATTTTTTATCTATAATTAAAGCCCTTTGCTAATTTTCTTTTTAAATAATCTTTCCTTTAAAAGTAAAAATTTTGAAATTATATCTAATATTATAATCACATCTTTATCTAATCAAATAAATCTATAAAATATTTGAAGTTTGAACTTAAAAGCAAGAAATAAAACAAAACTAGAATCATAGATAAAATTATCATTATTGTCTAATCAGCTCAGTTTCAAGTCCAGTAGATTTATATTTGTCATTCTAAAGTTAGGTTTTGTTTTCTGTTTTCATTTGCCAAGAAATCATGTAGTTTATCTTATTGAAAATTTATTAAAGGTTGTTTATGATTGGGAAATTTGTCTTCATAAAAATATTTTGTTTCATGACCTTTAGATAAACAAGGATTTCAAATTATTAGTATTCAACTTATTAAAGTTCACTATATCATTATGTTTTATTAAATATTTTAAAAACTTATTATTATTTTTACAGCTTTATCACAAGATTAATAATTTACAATTATAGATTTGTTATGAAGATGAAATAATAATGTAAGGTTGTATATGAAATAATTTTGTTTTTTGAATAAAATATAAATTTATTGTATAAAGTAAATTATTTAAGTCTGTTTTATTGATTTATATATAAAATTTATTTAATATACAGATTTTTGTTATTAAGCTGTAGAAATTAAAATTTAAAATAATTTTAAATGAGTTCATTATATTCAGTTGATAGATTTAAAAAAATAATAATCATAAAAAAAATAGATAACAAATTTGACAACATTGCATATTTAAGAAACAACTTAATGCCTTTTAAATGATATAAAAATTTGAAAAAGCCAAATATACTTAAATTGCTTTTCTAAGAAATTTCTAGTGAAAGATTAGATTTAATTAGAGATTATTTAGATGATATATAAAAATAAAGTTAAAATAAAATACATAAACTTATAATAATTTCAAAGACTAAAATTTAAATAATATAGATATGGAATATGTATATATAAATTATATTTTTTGTAGTATTTTGAATTTGGTATTTAAAATTTTAAATTAAGAATTTAACAAGTATTTTTAATTAATTTTGGCATTTGCATTTATTGTCTTAAGATATAATTAACAAAACTACAAATACTGTATGAAATGTGTGGTGTGTTTAATATTATCCATTAGAGAAATTATTTATTAGAAATTAATAACTTCATATAAATATACCATATAATTTAAGACATTTATTTATACTTTTATAAATTTACCAAGGATAAATAATAATTTGATATTTAAAGTAAATTTAATGTGCTATTATATTATTTGGAGAAATGATATTAAATTACAAAAATTAAATAACTACTAAATAAATTGAAAAATTTTTGAAATAATTAATTTACATTATTTTAAATTTGATTTCTTCCTTTAATTTTCATTGCATGAATTGTTTTGAAACATATTATCTTACTCAAGTATTTTGGTATAGCGAAATAATTTCATAAACTAATATTTATAACAAAATTTCATTAATCTTATCATAAACAGCTTCAAAATAGTACAATAATATATATATCAGAAATGGAGTACAATATTTGATTAAATAATCAGATTATATTTTGATCTCTTCTAGAACAAGAAAAAATTCTAAGAAATATTTGCTTTACTTGTTTAATATCAAAGTATAAATTATTACAATAGAAATTATATCTAGATATTTATTTTTGATATATGTGTAGTGACAATATGTTTATTGAAATAAATTTCAAAACAATTATTTGATTCTTCTTTTATACATTATTTCAAGTGAATAAAATTGATACCAAAAAAATGAAATTAAACTAAAATCAGAATGTAACTAGTTACTGTTATCAACATTCTGGTTGCACAATTTTGATCAATAGTATATTTCAAGTAATATATTAAACATATAACTTTATAAATGTTAAAAAAAAAATTATAAATAACTTAAATAATGCGTTTTACTCAGGTTTGTGAGAAAATTTCAAAAAACGTCAGAAAAAACTGCAATAATTAGACTTTCATTAATGTAAGAAATTTTTCTACTGACTAAAAAAATAAATCAGGCATTTGTTCCCAAAGCTAAGTTCAGAAATAATTGCGAAATTTAATTATATAAAAAAGAAGGGTATTAAACAGTTATGTTTGTTTAAATTCTTCGATTGGGTAAATGGTTTCAGATCGATGGCGAAATAATCATATAACGCTATCATTTCGCGAATTCTTATAATAACACATTTTGAATAAATGACACTCTTCACTGAAATATGGATAAAAATATTTTTATTATAATCATTTTAATCAGATTTCATCCTTTAATTGCGATTTTTCCTATTTGAATCATTATTTTTTAGATGGTAATATACCGAAAAATTACGAATTCAAAGTTAATGTCCGGCAAGCACTCGCCAAACGTGGGAATTTTCTAATGATGGGAAAAGTTTCGCTTTAATTTCTTTTGTTTACTGATAATGTAATTTCCCATCCGAGAATCTATCCATCCAAATCGATCGTCTCATCTAAAAATTGCAATTCTCGATAAGGTGAGGAACTTCCTCTTCCCGAGTATAAGCAAATTATCCGGAATAAATGACAAATATACAATTTCCGTTTTCCTAAAACTGAAATGCCGAAAGTAAATTTTTCTATATACAGTAGAGATGAAATTAATTTATTATTGAAACCGACAGATGGCGCCGTCCGATGTAAATCGAGATTGCTATTTCATCATCATTTGAACTGTTAACTAATTCTAGGAATTTCGCGAGGTTGAAAACTTGTACGCGATATATGATATTTCGTTTACTCCGAAATATACGATCCGATGATACATTATACAATCCGTTTTGATTTTATCCGATGTGAATAATACTAAGCTTAACTTAAAATAAATATTTTCTTCTTTCTTAGTCTTCGAATTCGTCTTAACTCGTACAGAAACGATTTTATAGATTATGAAAAGGCATTAATCACAAAACGAGTTTATCTTGCTAACTATTATTTATAGCGGAAAAAATTGAAGTATATACAAACAAAAAAAAAATCAAAATTAAATAGCTACTACTAAGAAATTATGCAATATATCAATCAAGTATTGACTAATAGGAAAAATGGGAACTCGTATTAATTGCAGTTTGCATAAGATTGTTCCGCGTGTTGTCACGTGGCCCGCTTCCTTTAGTTTTCCACTCATTGGAAAATAAGCATTTTTGTAATTAATTGAGACAAACAAACAGTAATTGAAAGAATACGCTCGATGGTGCACATCTATGTCGTTAGCCATTCAGGAAAACATTTCTTATTGTTTTCCATTTATCCGAAGATTTATCGATTAGTCAAACACGGAAATTGAATAAGTTTTGATTTTACGCACGTGTTACTTATTGGAAATCGATAATTGCTCGCATGAAACGCGTACGTCTACCTTGTACGACTAAATCAAATTTTGATGATTTATTTTTTAATCAGATAGCGTAATTAATAGCAATTGAATAAATTAGAGCGAAACGAAGACGAGAAACATCTCGACCTAATATTGCCATCTAGCGGAGAAACGCGAAAATACATCAAGGACGGGATTACGAGCTGGGAAATTTACTAAGAGGAGAACTTTCTGGATTTGTCGCTATCGGTCATGTGATTTTTTTTACAGGTACTTCTTACATAATGCAATTAGAGTAAATTATTATTGTCGAAACACGACTTTCTTAATAAAAGTAATTTTTATTAAACCAAATTACGTTAAATGGACGTTATGTATTTTAATAGAGGAAAACTTATTATGTAAAATGATAGACGTTTGCAATAAGGAAGACTATTTAATGGAGCCGCTTATCTCGGAGGCATTGTCGATATTCGGGGTATTTTAAAATATTTACCAAAACATATTTTTAGCGTGTTACAAATTGGCCTAAAACCTGAACGTCAAAATTCCAATGCCGATTCTAACGAAAGTTGCAAATGCATGTACTGTTTATAGGGAAGTTTGGAGCAGCCAGTTGGCAGGAGATAGACCAACGCGACTTTCAGCTGGCCAGAAAAGGTTAAGGCACTCGACAGCAACCACTTAACCCGTAAAATTACTGAGCCGTGATTTCGTAACCTTCCGCATGCAGCGGACAACGTTCTCCTTAGGTCAGAGGCAACTGCACACACACACACTCCACAACTTTAAAAACCGGTTATCTGAATGAACAACGAAGCGAACCAATGGCAGGGGACGTAGGCGGAGTCAAGACCGAATATGGAGGGGATGGCTCGATTAGGTTTGTCTGGTGGGTTCCCGAGAAATGACGTGCCGAGCACGTTAGCTGTAAATGAAAATAAGCTCCTAGGAATTCCAGGAAAAGCGAGGCCATCCTGATCGCCACCACTTCTTAGTATACGACTTCAATGCGAATCGTGGAAATGCTGAAAGCTATAGAAGGATAAGAAGTGACTGTATTCATTTGTTAGTTTAGTTGGCCGACGACGTCTGACGGCTTACTCGCTCTCACTAGACATGTGTACCTCTATAGGATTAATAAACTGGCATTTATCGTAGTGAATGGTAAGTGGATTGTTTCTTAATTAAGTCTGGACTGATAGATTGTGGCGTGGCGGCGCCCAACCTTTCTGTCCAACTGTCGCCGTAATTTGATATAATATCGGTCCGATGTCTGCTTTAAACGTATTTAGACGCCGGTCGGACACTCTCTGACTTTTTCTTTCTTACAGCAGAAGATCGAGTTGTGGACAGCCTCGCAAGTGCCAACTTCTCGCTTAACTCTACCGTCCTGTCTGTGATATCAACTTCCAGCCTTAACCGATGCATTGGTCAAGTGATGCCGATATCATGACGAGACGTCAGCCGGCCGACGAGACTGTTAAGTGTCAGTTTGGTACTCTAGGATTTGTGTTCATATCCTATCCCATCCAACTGGACCGAATCGGAAGCAAAGTGGTGCGGTGTCACTCGTCCAAATCGCACAATCAGCCTCCTAACATGACCGTCAATCAGGACTTTCAGCGGATTACCAGAACGTTGGAACTCTTAAATCAAAGCGGGTACTACTACGAAGGAATGTCGTGGCAGAAAGCTGCCAACCTCTTACAGAATACTTCTGTAGGTACGTTCCTCATAAGACCCAGTTCCGACTCCAAATATCTGTTCGCGCTCAGTGTTCAGACCGATCGAGGGCCTACCAGCGTCAGAATACATTACGTTCAGGGTCAGTTTCGATTGGACTCGGAGGATTGTGTCACGCATCTGATGCCTCTCTTCGACTGCGTTGTCCAGCTGGTCGAATACTACATACAACTGACTCGATCGGTCAAAGCATCATCGTGCGTCCTGGTGGACGGCTCCGGAAGGAGAGACGTGCCCATTCGGTTGTCTAAACCTCTCTACCATCACGTTCACTCTCTGCAGCATCTGTGCCGTCTGAGGGTCAATAGACAGTTAGTGGACAGTTGCAAAGTTCCGTCGAATCAAGCCATAGCTACGGACGTCAGGAGATTAGACTTGCCTAACTCCGTTAAATCCTTCCTCAGGGAATATCCTTACGTCCACTGATGCCCAACAGTGCCGCGAAAGGGACCAACGCGAAAATGAAGCAAAAAAAAAAGAAAAATGCCTTTATTCACATATCTCCGGAGTATTATTATTATTAATATTATTATTATGTGAAAATGCGACGACGGCCAAAGATGTATCTCGGATTTTTTGTACGAGTTTCTGTACCTGATCACTATTTTATTTTAACACGGAGCATCAGAAATATCGGCGAAGAAATTTAATGTATATAGCTTATATAAGTTATTAATTAACAGTCCCGATGGGGTCGATAAAATTCTAACGCATTGTATAGCGTTTGTGTTTTTAATTTATATTGTGAATCCATCCAGATATATGTTCGCGGGAACAAAATAAAAAAAAATTATTTATGCAAAAAATAGAAGCATATGTTTGTCTAGATCCGTTCTCGTATTAAAACAATAGCGAGAAAATCGGGTTACGCGCTACATTAGCCGACGTATAGATTTCTGGGTCAAACTGCCATATTCTAACGTAGCTGCAAATTTATACAGGAATGGGGTCAGTAAAAAATAAAGAAAATAAAATCGCGTTTTGACTAGGACTAAGTGCGAAACGATTTTTGATGTGTGGGGCACCAAATAAACTGTTTTCTATAAATATAGTTCCCGCATATGTAGTTTAGGACGTGTGCCAAGTGGGTTGTATATTTTTTTTAAGTAGAATTTACGCCGAATACGGATTTTTAGGCTATTCAGTACCGAGACATAAAAACTGGTCACACGAAAAACGAGTCGAGGTAAACGACTTTAAAGAACAATTGTGTCTCAACGGGTTTTTAAAGACAATCTGGCCGACGATAGGTCGATAACCTGGTTCCAGTCTACATCTACCTATAACCGATGACTAGAATTGACCTAATCTCCTTTAAAACCCATTCGATGTATCTCTCGGAATGCCAGAAAAGGAAAATTATTAAAACACCGATATAAAAAAAAAAAACAAAGTCGATGACGAATTGGATTTTATCGCGATAAAAATACGTGGGAGTCTTTCTAGTCGTCTTAACCTTTTACGTTTCACAACTCCATTTTGATTAAGTTAAAATTAAAAAAAAAGGCAGTAATCTTTCGTTTACAATTCCATTGAGTAATCTAAAACGTAAGAAGAAATGTTTCAGACCGAGAAAGAACCGTGTAATTTAAGATTATCAAATCGAATGTTAGAAAGAGGACATTCCCGGAATGTGACGTCACGATCGCCAACGTCACCGTCAAGGACGAGTGCGTGTCACGTGAGACTCCAGTCCAACACTTTTTTATAACGACGACGTCGACGTCACTAAAGAATCGAAACTTTTAAGATCCGGATTCGGTTTTCTCCAAGGATGCCATTTTTTTGTGTTAAATCTTTTTTTAAGTTTGATCTTAGATACAGGAAGTCGGACTAACTACAAACAGATGGATTGTCATGTGTCGGTTTACTCGCCGTATAGACTGACGTCACTGCGCTATAGTTACACTGATTGTTTAGATCTGGAAGAATGTACACTCATTGAAAGTCGTTTCGGTCGGGTATAAATCCGTCCAACTAATCGTAATAATGATTTAACGACATGACATTTAAATATTCTAAGTTTAGAACTTACGAAGCGGCTGGTTTCTATATAAATATTTAGACCGTTGTTATAGGAACAAACAGTTTTGTTGATTGAGTTGCCAATACGTGGGCTCGTTTAAAAACCGATACTTATTAATCCCAAGCTCTATTGAGAACGGTTTTGCGTGTTCAATTCCCGGAAAAACAATAGACTAAACAAAAGCTGTTTATGTTACGGTGCAGCGCATTCCTACAAACCGGACATATAGAATATGTCTGTAATTTGTACAAATATGTGAATTTTGCAAAAACCAAACTGGTTTCACCATGTATTATTATTTTTTCCTAGTTTGAAAATGAAAGCGGCTCTTGGAATATGGGGATTGAACAGAGAAGAACGTCCTCCTCCCGATTATTTTAATCGTCTCTTATTGTTGTAGTTAAGGGTGGGTAGATGCTGGAATGCCGTTGTAAGTGATCGAAATATAACTGCGGGCCAACCATTAAGGTTAGTGTGGCTACCAGGATTGGATGACGAACGTAGGTAACGCCCTGGGCCAAGGTCATTGCACCGCTCTGTTCCATTGTTCCTGTAAAAATCGTAGTTTTTCTCGATTCTGTCCGATGTTACCCATCTAGCTTAAAAGCAACGATATATATATAAACGTGTTTTCTGCCGGTTAATTCTTCTTCGATTTATCGGCGGAGTTCGTCACGTGATCACTCGAATTCTATTAACGCGACTCGCCGTAGGGACAACTGATTTTCCTACACGCGATTGAGCATGAATAATGGAAGCGACAGAATCACCCTCCTCCCGTCTTTCGGGGAACTGGCATCACGTGACTTCCGTACGGCCCCCATCGTCTGTCTAACGTAAGGGTCAGAGGTTATACTAGTTTAGAAAATCCTACCTTAGCACACCTGGTAATTGTTTACCGCCTATTATTTTTTTTCCTGCATTAATTTTTTATTGGATTTATGAATTTTAATGATCGGTCACGGGGATAAGCAATCACGACATAAACGTGATTATGTAATAAAATTTCCAGGCGACTTCTAAAATATTATTTTTATTAATTTTTTTTTTCTGTATATAAAGTGCTAATTTATGACATACATCTCATCCATCATCGTACACTATATGCTGTTTGATTATTATAAGTACGAACATCGATAACTAACTCCCTTAATATGTAACTAAAAATAAAAATCACTTAATAAAGTTTCTAACGAGTTTTACTGTGAAAATCACTTCTGGTAAACAGGAGAAGATAGAATTGCAGGAGTTCAGACCTTCTGATTAAGTGGAAAATTTTTGTTACGGATTTATCGCCGATGTAAATCATAACGAGATCATGTTCTAAATTTACACCATGCTCTTAATTGGCGTTTCTAAACAAAACGTCAATTAAGTCACGAATGAAAAGTGAATATCCACCATTTTGTAGAATTGCGTCATCAAATTTAATAAAAAAAATCTTTGTTTTAGTTATTAACGAATTTACGTAATTAATCGGAAGTCGTCTTGAGTCTGTCGTTATCGGGAAATAGAAGGAAAGTTGCATTTTCAATCAAACTTTGCTTTCTCATTCCTGGAATTCATAATCAAATTGGTATCTGTCATTTATCCAGACTAAATATATGCAACCGATATGAATTATTTTGCAAAGTATTCCGAAATTAGAAATATTCGCTTTTCTACTGACAGCTATTTTTTTATGATCGGAATTCGCGGAAAAGTAACTTATTCCGTCGGACTTAATGATGTAGAAACCACATTTACTAACTATAAATACTGCGAAGAGTAGCGAAGTATAAAAATAATCTAAAAGCAAACTTAAAATTTGTGATCGAAACTAGGTTAACGATACGCGTTCTATTTATTAATATTTTCTATTTTAAAAATAATTTTATGCCGAACAAAATAAATGCACTTGATATATTTCAAAAATAGGAGGAAATTTTTTTTTTTGATTGTTGCTATAGGAAAACTTTCATTCATTCAAAAGGTTTCTTAAAGGAAGTCGACTTTTTTTTTTAACAAATTTTCCTTTAGACCCGTTTAAAGGAATGCAACAAATTTTCGTTGCAAACTTTCGTACCAAGTAAACAAAAATATGTAAAGTCAATAATCGTCGAGATAAGATTTATTATACGTAGAAACGAATGAATGCAGCTGCTAAAGTAATTCAAAGAATCAAAGCATACTGTAGGCAGATGTGGTTTATTGTAACCTAATTTACTTCGTTTTGCCTTCCGAGAATATAAGAACAGATGTTAATGTCGATAATGGACACAATTAAGAAACTCTTCCTGTGAAGAATTCCTCAAAACTCGTCTCGTTCGGTCAGTTTTTAGCATGTTATAACGGAAGATTTCTTTCGTTCCGTATTCAATATTCGGTGCAAAATTGGTAAATTTATCTCCACCAGCTGCATCGGAAACGATTGGATGGAGAACAATTACGATTAATCGGCTCCGAAGCACGCAAGCTCTACAACAGAGCAAAAATTGTCGTCCCTCTCTATTGGTTCTAAAACGACATCCGGGCTTATTTCCGAAAATCGTCCAATGCTGGATATGTCCAGTTCGGGACGGTTTAGCGCTAGCTCTTCTAGGAAGCGTCCAGCCATAAAGAAAACCAGGACCGATCACGTGACATTTCCCAGAACTGGACAAAGTTGAGCGTTTTCATGGAACTATAGTAACGATCATTGAGAAAAAGGAAGACACCTGCCCTACGTATTTTTCGTTTCGATCTCATCCTTCTATAAATGACTTTCGGACTTTAGTGGTTCTCATAAATGTCAAAACCCTACGCACAATGACATCTATCGCATTTTTCAAAAACAAAAAAGAACAATCGATAAATTAACGATCGATAATCATTTTTAAATCGTAAAAATAAAAGAGTCGGATGATTCCTAACTAAAAATATCATAGAACGATTATGAAAATGTTTCTAGGAAATTTTACGCTATCTATAGCGCCGTGAATATTTATGTCCATTCGCAATAATCATCTGAATATCTTAAATTTATCAGATCTGTAACTGATAATGGCGATAAAGCTAGAGATAATTTATCTCTAATAACTAATCATGTAAATTTGTTTCGTGTTTAATACTAGATAAACAATGTAAACTATAAATCAATTTTAACGCGTCGTATATTTAAAGCTCGTTTAAACTGTTAGAATAGTAAGCGCGTTATTATTAAATAAAATAATTCGTAGAATAGATAATTCCTACATAATAATTTCGTTTTGATAACGAAAATAACGTGTAGGAAACGGCATTTTGCGCTGGAAAGTTTTTCCGCTTTTACGCGGCTAAAAAATAGAATTAATTAACTGCATTAATTCGGCTAATTATCGTAAAAAATATTCTCGGAAATAAGAAACGAAAGTATGCCAACTAAATTGCAATTAAGTCGAAGGTAGTTTGAGTTAATTCAATTAAAACAAAAACGGTTAAGTCTCTGGTGGACGTGTAATTCCCATTAGTACGTTGTGCCCGCTCTTTGATTTCGGCCAGGGATCGATAAAGAGCGTGATCGAATCGGATCAATGCGATCGAATGCAATATATGAGAAGCCAGCTGCAACAAATTGTGAATTAAAGCTGTTCCCATTGATAATCTACTAGTGTAAATAAGTCGTTAGCTCTGTCTACAGTTTTCATAGGTCGACAGGACAGTTTCCGAGAAAGACTCCAGCAAAACATTTCCAATGGAACATTACACTTTGTAAAAGCACACTTCAGACTATGAAATTAACCTTTCTCCATTGTTAATGACGAGTTATTAAGAACTCCGACTTATATTATTACTGCCTACTTCGTTTTGGTTTCAACATTGAAACAATGTTATTTGATTCCCAACTTTAATTAAAAATTTTTGTTTTTTTTTTAATTATTATTATTTTAGAATAAAATTCAATTACAAATCGGGGTCGTGAACTGCATTAAAAGATGGGTTCGAGTACATATATCGATATATTGCCATTGTTTCGATGCGTATTTAATTATTACAACTGTAATTAGTAAGAGATTAAAGTGTAAACACTGTTTTAACGCTTTAAAAACTACGCTGTTTTGACTTTTGGAGTCGCCGAAACGCGTGTTTAATAACTAAAAATAGGAAACGGGTTGAGATGAGAATGCAAAATTTGAAAAATGTGCTTATAATTACCGCTACAATAAACACCTATCGATGACTGGATTTCCAAGAAAGCACATTTTATACGTTGCTTCGGTATACAAATTATCAGTTCGATAATGTATCTTAACCGACTTTCTTCGAAATGAATATATTATCAAAATGCTCGCTCTACTGATAAAAATAAGAGTGTTTCCAGCTGCGAGTATAGTTTAGCCAAGGGATTGACATTTTTCTAAATGTCAGCAGGAGGGTTCCGAGAAATCCTAGTAGCTTTGGTGCTCTTGGAGATTGTTGGTGAAGTGGCTTCAATTTCAGAAATTGTTTCGTGGAAGAGGTGAGGAAATATCAAGAAACAAAATAGTAGAAGAAATATCGGTTTTATAACTGTAACTTTCTCTTCCACGTCGACACAATGAAGAGTTTTAATGACACGTTTCCGCAGCCGATAACCATTTCCCACATCTTAAAATACCAAACGAAATATTTCGCTTTTAATTTTTGCCGTATCGAATAATAATTTTCGAGATAAAACGCCAAAATTTAGCCAAATTTTGCATAACTTTAAAAGAAAATTTGAACAACAAAAAATTAACTCGTATAAATTTCTGGTAATAATTATAAATTTATATCCGAGTTTGTTTATTTTCTCGAATTATCATTGTCGTCTTCTATATATCCCGAGGCTGTGCAACGGTAATTGCAGCTGCACCGCAAAATACAGCTTTCGAAAACCGCAAACATTCTTTTTAATGAACACTTCACAGAACTCATACCCTTGATTTAGAAAGGGCGATTTTCTCTTAAAACCTATCATAAAATTCGAATCATTTAAAGCCGAAGTGGTGCCAAATCATCATAATTAGATGATCGTGCTCGATATTGTATAAACTAAATCCAGAATAGTTCTGCGTTTAAAAAAAAATTAAGTTTCTGCGAATTTTTAGAATAATCCTGACGTGGTAAAATTGATGCATGTATTTTCCTGTATAACCAGGCTAAAATTTAAATGAAATGTCACAAAAATATATATTGAACTTTTCGTGCAAATCTATGATAATTATATTCGGTTTTAGCATAATTCTTGTAACTTGGTGGTTGGAAAATTCTTCGAACTGAAAATATACTTTGGTATCAATCAGTGTTTTGATATTTAAGTGAGAAAAATACTGTCACCCACACCCAAAGAAATGATAAAGATTTCCTAAAACAGACAAATTTTTTTAAACTTATCTAGGATCTAAAATCGGCTCTCTTCTAAGAAATTTAAAGGCTATAAGTAGAATAATGCCAGGTTTTATATCACTGATGACATTTTTCTTGAAATATTTTTCATTCTGAAATCCATCAGATCGGAAACGGGCTGCTTTTCATAGAAATAATTACAAATTCCGAACACGAAATTAGGGTGGAGAAGGAATACTCCACACGAATGTTATTTAATATCGAAGATTCTTTACGCACGTAAAATCTGTTAATCAATGTTTAAGCATTAAATACTTGTCAAATCTTTAACGTCCGTTTGTTTCTAAGAATACTTTGGACTGGAAAATGTCAACTTTCTTATCGTCAATACTTTTCTAAAAATGTTTTGCAGATGAGAGAGAGCCTCGGTCGGAATTGCTTCGAAGAAAGTTTTGTTTAATTGCGATTCGTTCACATTTTTGTCCATTTCTGAGAAATGTATATTTGACATTTTTCAGTGTTTATTGTGTTTCCAAATCTTTCTTTGAATTGTGAACTAAACATTTTTCGATACGCAACGCAGTTCCAGTTAATTTGGGTTAATAATTAAGATTTGGGTAATATTCATACCTTTCCTGATGCAGTATTTCATTTTGCGGACTTATAACGTGAAATATCCGTTTTTAAAGTATAGGTTAAAAAAAATCCGAGTTCAAAGTTCAAAGTTCAAAGATAAATGCTCTTTAAATAACTTAATGAATAACTCAATCTTAAAAACGATTTCCTGCAAAAATTTTATCTCTTGTTACTACTATACAATAATTGAGAAACTATTAGACAGTTACATTTAATAGAAATTTGGATAATAATGTTACTTAATAATCAGAGAGAAGTTTTTAGAAATATTTTGTAATTCTTTTTTTAACTTTAAAAAAAAAATGCAATTATCAATTTTTCTTACATTTTTCGAATTTTAATAAATTTTAGAAAGCAGAAACTCTGAATTTTTTCGCTCTAATTCTCCAGGAATATTTTAAAATATTTACAAGTTGAATAAGTAAAAAAATATACAGTATAAGAGTGTATTTTCTTTAATTCAACAACTGTTATAAAAAATTTTTTTAGTTCAATTCGAGAACAACGCGACTTTTGTAGAGAATTATGCCTATCTGATCCTCCAGCCTGATAATTAAATAATCTTTCTCAAGGCTAAATAATACAGTTCAAATAATCTCTTAAGAAATTATTGGGATTATAGTAAGATAAAAAAAAAATATATAAACAAATTGATTAAATTATTCAACTAGAACTATCTTGGAATTCAAGTTACGTTCAATAAGTTGATATCAAAAATGATACAGTAGTTTCTAACTTTTTGGCTTGTCTGATCGGAAACTAAAAACGCGTTTTTCTTATGTAAAAATGTAATGCATCACTATGGAATATCGTCTATAAAGAGTTGTATTTCTAACCTTGGTTTAATACCCTTGCTTTTTAATCTTTTCCCTTTGCAATATCTAATTTTCCCCCTTTTTTAATAGAATTTATGCATGGGAGCGAAGTTTTATTACTTCCTTTGAAATCTGCTAAAGTTGATTCAGTTTTGTTAGCAAACAGGAAGGATGGATTATTAAACATAAAAAAATTTGTTCCTGATTCGATTTATGAAATGTTCCATTTTTACTCTTCTGATAACTTTTAGTTGTCATCAATTGAGAACACCTTCCCTAGTCGCTAACTATTAACAGTTTAAAAATGCTAATGTAAAGACAAAATCCTGTAATCCTATCAATTAAAAGTTGCTAAACGTTTAATCGCCGAAAAAATATTTATAAATAATTTATCATCAAAGTGCAATGAAACATGATAACAGATACGTTTCAAGGCCATTTATAGAATAAATTTATAGAAATTTTAATATTTTTTCATTACTTATTATATCATTTTTTTAGATTGTTTATAAAATCATCGTTTCAGCCTCTTAAGTATAGAAGAATTACGCATAATTTACTTTTTTATCTGCATAATTATAGCAAAAAGTCGTCTCTTGGATACAACAAAGCTGTATGTCGTTTCCTGGTATTTAAATATCAAACATTAAAAACTCATCATTAATACACATTTTAAAAATGCAAAGTTTTTATCTCTTTAATAATACCAATTATTATCTATAGGCGAATGTCGTAAAAAAAGAGTATCAACTCTCAAGGATATTCCTGCTGGATAAAAAAGTTTATCAATTTTGTTGGGAGATAAAAAAAAATCGCTTTCGAAATATTTTTTGTGAATATTAACAGGTTACAAAATTTAATATTTTTTCTAGATAAATTTGATAATTTTATGAACATTCTGAAAATGGTGAGTCAAAAAAACTCGTGCATTTTTTAGCTATAGTAATAGTAATGAAATGATTGGTATAGTTGCGGTTCTGGAGATGGTTGCGGTTGATGTATAGTTCAAAGTCACGCGTTAATTTTGCGTCATTTAGAACAGTTATGAAATTGTATAGCATCTTCGCGGTTATAACATCATGCAGACTAACGATAAATCTCGATTTGCACTGGCAGAGTTGCAATGCAAATGCCGGATAGATACACAAAGCACCAATGATCGATCGTTGCTTACGTAATAATTGATTTTCGCAGATTAGATAATTCGTTTTAAACGCTTGCTGAGTTTGACACGTGTAGACCTAATTTTATACTAAATAAATATTTCAAAATAGACCTATTTAGAACGGAAAATATTATGCAGAATCGATTTTGATTCTAACGAATTGATTTCAGTTTCCTTCTTTATTTCTAATTTCTATCTATACAATATCCTGTTCGCTTTAACGATAAAGGTTTCTCAATGTTTTTTGGTGGAAACTAGTAACGTTCTACCAAAACCGAAATTCATAGGAAATTTCATTATTGATAAAGCTCATTACACGTTTTTTATTTTTTCTTTTCTTTCTTAAGTGCAAAATTTTATTAATTTTGCGCGATTTTTAGTGTTACGCAGTAATTTAATGTAATCTCGTTTTAATGCAAATACCTAAGAAAGTTTAAATAAACAGATCAACGATACCAGTCACGTGTTTAACAGATTTCTTAGAAAGGCTTATTACAACACTAAGCTTATTTAACCTTGCAGCAGGAATTACATTTAACAAGATTTCACTGATGTGTATTGTTCATATTCTTGGTATGCGACAAAGACAAACATTAATAAGGAGCAATGCGTATATATATTCAGTCATATATCCTCTATTATACTTTTATAATTACAAAAACTTCTATAATTCAATGCAAAATAAAAATCGTGTGCTTTTTTTAATATGTTAACATACTCCGCTCTCGTTTTACAACGGAGCGAGTCACGAAAATTACTGGAGTTACCGTAAAGGGGAAAAAATGTATAAAAATATTAATAGAATGTATATATATTGTTGTGTTTTCTTTAGAATAAAGCTTCATTGATAATTGACCATTATTTCCTTAACAGTGGATTTATTCATTTTTGCGTGACACAAACAAAATAATACGCGCTTATGTTACAACGAATAGTCGTAAGACAAATATAAATAAAACATCCGAAATAACTTTTTAAAAATAATCACAGATTTTAAGAAAATGGTTTTATTGTAGTTACTGGTATTGGGAAAAAAATAATCGTTACACTTTGTAAATATAATTATAGTTATTTTCGAGTCCAGAACGAGTATAGAAAAAAATCAACTGCACGCCCGGTGGAACACTCGCGTTTTATAAAGTAAAATGGCCGACGAATGTGTGGGAAACAAATAAGTATGGAGTTGGATTATACAACGGAAAGTTCACACAACTACAACTTCCGTCGTCCACTAATGTTCTTGTCTGGATGGACAATTCAAGGTGAATGGCCCTCGGCACGCCGTAACACATCACTGACCGTATCCAGTCCATTGTCCCCAGACTATACACTTTCTTTCCCGCATCTGTAAGCATTGTACACTGATAATATTGCACTATAATAGCGCTAGACTAGATTCAGACCACGAGAGAACTAAATACAATGTATATATATATCTGCTTTGAATATATTCCAATTTTTTATATAATCGCGAATATTGTAATGTAAGCTAAATTAACAAGAAATAAATAGATAAGTAGAGCAAATGCTTAGATTTATAGACGAGAATAATTACATTCAGAGAAAGATTTTTATCTCTATTATTCCTTAACAACCCTAGGCTGTGATGCAATCATTACAGAGACAATAAGATATTATTTATAGCCCGTAGGCCCCACCGAAGACGTTATGGGTGTTAAAAATATGTAGTTGTAGAGTTTCTTATGGACATTGGATATAACTTTGTGTTTTCATTAACGAGAAAGAAACATTATTCGTGGCCGAAAATCCGGTTTGAGAAATTTTAAACCCGGAAAGAGCGATAAGCGCCGTTTTTTAACCTTGCAAATTTAAATTGTTTGAAAGTGAATTTAACTTTTGTTTTTTTCTTTTTTAAAAGTTTGCCATCTTTAAAACAGTGGATTATATAACTCGCCACCGTTGGTTTTTTTAACCTCATTTAAATTTAAAATTTATTCAGAAGCACGAATCGGTGATTATTCTCTGGGGCACCGTTTGGGATAAACTATATCCAGAGAAAAATAAAACGCTCATCATAAGTTACATTAAGAGTAATTTTTACAAATTATTTTCCAGAAACAATTTAGATAAGAGGGGGAAAAATAGATGATTTAAAGAAGAGTTCCAATTCAATTCTGAAAAGATGTAATATAACACTAGCATATTTCGTAATGTAAGTTACGAAATGTTACTCTCATAAAACTATTCTTGGGATGTTTTAAATATGGTTAAGTATCCAAAATAAACTGACAAAGCGTCTAGAATTTTGCATTTTTGCGAAAAACCACTTCCGGAATTTTTCTCTTTCAACCGAGAAGCTATTGCATCTTCATTTATTTTATCAATCTTTTAGCTTTGACATCCAAATGATGCGGCCATCTTAAGTTACTCTTCAGTTTTTCCTAATGTTTCGATAAAAGCAAAAGAAAGTTATGATGAAAACACATTTCGGATGATATATTTAAGATTAAAACCCAAACAGATTATAATCGCAGAACGAAAAAAATCAATTTAGATCGACAAACGAAACCAAAAACAGATAAGATGGCTAGTTTCCTAGAAAATTGAATATTTCGCTTTAATAAGTCGATGGACATGATAGCTAGCCGATTCTTAGTAATTGCATCGATAGAGCTCGATATGGCACCTGCGTTTTCGCTAGAATTATATAAAACATGGCTTAAAAAAGAAAGGAAACAGCTGTTATTATATTCATAAGCAATAAATATGAAAATTATGTAAATGGCGGATGTAGTGTGTTGACCGATGTAATTCCTCCACACGATAAATATTTGAGAGAAAATCCATCTTCGTGATCGGTCATGCATCTCGTCACACTTAGATAACTCGCTATGTAATTATAGTCGGAGAACGACCCATTTCTGTAACTTCCATATTTAACGCATCAACCCATTTCAGATTTCCAATGAAGTCCCGATTTGTAAACCACCCCCTAACGGACATCACGCAAACTAAGCGGTTTTGTCGGCTGCCGGTGACGTCAATGCACGCGATATCTAAAATGGATATTTTTCGCATAACCATAAAAATTTGCATTAGGCAGAAATAAACCTGTTTATAAATATATCTGAAATTTCCATTATAGAAATAATATATATTTAAAAATGAATTTTAAATATAAAAGAATTTTATTATTAAATTTTTCGGTAATTTAAAATGTATTAAATTTTAATTAATTATAACCGATTAAATTTTCAAAAACTTATTAACGTAAATGCGATTTAGTTACATCATCGTTTTGTTTGATGTGGTTTTAAGCATTATAAAAAATATTAAAATAAATGTGAGTCATATTTATATCACCATTCTGGATAATGAAAACCAAAATTTAAATAAAAAAACAAAAAGGGAATAATGGTAAGTGTTAGGTTCTTAAACTTGAAATCTTTGAAGAAGAAAAAGGATTTTCTTATAACTTCAAGAAAGGAAAAATTCTTGGTAAATATAACAATGTTATATTTTAATATTTATTCAGAAAGAAAACGAATACAGATATCGAAACCGAAAGCTAGTTTATGACGTCATCAGTGAAATTAGAGATTAGATGCTATGATTAATAAAAGAAAACTTTTTGCGGTTTTAATAATAAGACAATTCATAAACAGTGATTCACGTTCTATTTTTTATTTTCATTGTGATTTTGAATCATGAAGGAAACACCCTCTGTTGAGTAAATAGTAAAGTTTTCTTCGGAGATGCTCAAAAATTGGTGACGTCGTTACCTGATGCGCGGATGACGTTATAACATTAAGTAATCAGCTGCTTTTAATGACGTAATTGGTATCAGGATGGAAATTACTAACATAAAGAATAAACTTGTATGTTTACCTATCAACGATTTATTTTTTTATTTTTTTTTAAGGAGGAAAATTAACTTGGAATTTATAAATGGCAAAATTCTTACTAAATATATATTCTTAAAATATTTATAAGGATCTAAATCATCTTTTAAGGATATTTTAATAGCCTTAATAGCGATATTTAAGGCTATTCAACAATTCAGCCCCACCCAATAAGATGTCAAAATTTCCCATCAGTTATAAATGTAAAAACTTTCCGTGAAACAATTCTTATCTGCTTATGAGTTGTGACAAATCATTTTACTACGCCCAGCTTCACCTGCGTATAACTTACGTCATTTTTTTTCCTTTCAGCTGGGATGAAAAATATTGTACGCAATTTTTTTTTTTATTTTTATTATTTCCAGGAGTTACAAAAATTTAAATTTAACATTTCTATTTTCATTTTGTTTGTGTGGGATAGTATAATGTTTAAAAATAAACATGCGTTAAAATACAGTAACGAATGTTCTTTTTAAAACTCTTTATTTAAAGGAACTGATTAATGACTTAAATTTTAAAAGAAGAATTTTTCCTACTCGACTAAAATTTTTCTTTAAAAGGGATAAAAGAATGACAAAAGAAACGCTTTTCTTAGAAGAACTGCGTCAAAAAGTGATCGCGTGACATCACAACATGAGGATAGTTGGCATGCGTCCACATCCTTTAAACGATTCGAATCATGGACGAGTATTCTGTCAAATCTAACTTTGGACCAAGATCACAGACGTTCCTGGTTCATGCGTCTATGTTTAAGTCTTCCAAGTTATATTTATCCTTCAAGTGGGAACATTTTGTTAGTGTCGAGAGCTATTTGTACCGAGAATCAGTTTAAATAGGTTGACGTAATAAAAAAAAGTCACAGTATTTACATTCCTTTAAAATCTACTTATTTAAATTCCTTTTCTACTGAATAATATTTTATACATTTCATTAACAAATGAAAATATGGTGCAAAACTCGGTTAGACCTATATACCAATTTTAGGTCATATATCCAGACATAATTTTCATAATAATAATGCGATTATTCTAAAAAAAAGTATTTTTTAGAACAGACACTTCTACAAATTTCGAATTTTAAAGCTAATGATTAGGTAGATTTACATCATTTCAAGCAAACTACACTTAATACACTTGTTGATTCCATAAACGTTTTCCATAAAATAATATTTCAGAGAATAGTCGTACAATTAACTAGATAAAACAGACCAATGACTGTTTTCTTGATTTAATTTGTCAAAATAAATATTTATTCGTTGGAATAAAGGGATGTCATACAGAAAAAAGCAAGTTTTGAGAAATATCAAAATGATATAACTTTTAAACTCAAATGTTTTTCGATGAAGCAGATCAAATCATTTCTAGGACGTCCTCCGTCGACTGACTGACCCAATTATAAGGAACAGAATGAAACGTTTCCTTAAAATTTCTGAGAAGTGGTCGAAGTCGAACCTGCAAGAGTGCATTCCATGTTTGAAAGAGAACATAAGAGTTAAAAAAAAATCTTTTAATCTACTCACGCAGAAAAGCAATTCTTGCAATTGTACTAATTGACATTTATAATATATATATATTGTAAAAGTTATTGGTATATAATTATAATACCTGTACCAATATTTGCCTATTTAGTAGTATTATAGCATGATGATGCATACTTATTTAAATTTTTGTTATTTTAACGAAATAATTCTACAATTCAGCTTAATTTGGAACGCATTTTTGAAACAGCATAAAAATATTTGCAAATTATGAAGAAAAAGGAAGTGGTCTGTTTATTTCTTGCACAAGTCTGTTTGTTATTAAGTTCAGAGAAGTCATTTTTCATTCATTCTAACCTTTCTCCCACATCTTTAATCTTCTAATTTAAGCTTGATCATTTCGTTATAACTATGAGAAATTCGTAGAAAGTTTTTGTAAACATGTTTTGGTATGTTCGATTTTCTAATTGATTTCTTGTAACTGTATACATTATTATATAATAATATTTTGGTATTGAAGCTGCATTCGGTTCTCGGAAATTTTCAATCGACAATATCCACCTTGTTTATTATCTGAAAACAGCACAGGCATTTTTTTTTTTCAATAGGGAAACGATCGTGCTAAAATTCAACTTTTGCTATTCGCTATAAAACTATGACGTGACATATAATTTTGCTAACAAATATAACTCTAAATATATTTAAATTTATTGTTTACAATATTAAAATTATAACGACTTCCGACTTGTTTTTCTCATTCACGTTCCACATACGCACTTAGGCAAGTCTAATTGTTAAAAGTTGAACAATGAACATTCCGAAAACTATAGAGTATCCTATATTTGATTACTTTCAAAAGTATTAGAATATATGACTTATTTATTATGGATTTTAGTTTAAAAAATATTTGAAAAATATTAAAATTTAAAAATTCTCTTTCAAAATGTTACATTCTGTGTCCTTGGAGTAGATAAAAATCTTAAAAAATAATTCTAAGAATGGTAAAGGATCGTATATCTACCAATTAGTACTTGTAATTAATGTACACCCACGTTAAAATACGGTCATTAACATCCTTATCAAAACATTTTGTTTTCTTATATCATACAACATTTATACTGGTGAATGGATGTAACGTATGCTACATCTGCAACAAATAGTAATATTTAATTTTAGAAAGAACTAAAATGAGTTTTTTGTTTGTCACTGATGCAACACTTTCCAAGATTTATTTTCATATTCTCGGTATGAAAACATATTTTAGGATTTTTCGTTTATTATGCCAAATTTTTTTACAATTTTTTTTTCTCACTTGTTTATATGAAAATTTAAGTACAAAAGAATATAAGGAACAATATACTAAAATAATATTATATAAATATGTATATGATTGAATCAGATTTCCTTATCAAAGCACCCACCATAATTATTAACTGTAATGTGGGAATTTAGTTGAAACAGGATTTGGTCTTAGTCACAAAATTAAGATTTTATTTTAATATATTAATCATCAATATCTTACATATTGTATTTATTAAACTAACTTGTTTCAAGAGATGATAAACTTAAATTTTATAATCAAACTATAATAAATTTATTATTTATTCTTAAATACAAAATGAAAAAAAATTTGAAATCTATTGCAATTTTTAATATTGATATCAATAACAATATAAGCAACAACAATATTACAAACAGTACACAATTAAGGACTTTTTGTGTAGATAATTTCTCCAAAATAAAGTAATTTGGAATGTTGGAGAAAAAAAACAAGATTTATTTCAATAGTTTGTACTTGTTATAAATATTTCTTATATACAAGAAAATAAAGATATTCTGTTTAAATATTATAAATTATATATACATACTGTATATAATTTTCCTTAATATGAGATTTTTTTCTATTTAGCAGAAATTATACAACAGGAACATCATGTATAAATCAAGTAAAAACACAGAAATTATCAATTAAAAAGAATGTTAAAAATTATTTTGAAACTAATATTTTATTTTTTTATTAAACAGTTTGTATGGCACCTTTATGTTTACCACTACTCTTTGAGGACTTCTTACTTTTTGAAGATAAATTATTAACTTTTTGATTTGGAACTTCTTGTGCTCTAAAGTCAGTTTCTTGCTCTTGTGTATTACTAGATGTACTCTCTTCTGGTGCCATCATAACTGTGTTTTCTTGTAAAACTGGAGTGAAGACATCAATATCTTCAATATCATTTGCAATATGTTCTTTTTCTTCATTTGATGTCATTTCTGTAGCACAACAAGGTTTTGTACATATACTAGGTGGACTTTCTGGATTTCTATCTACAGATGGCTCAGTTTCTGTTGGTGATAATATTGTAGGAGTATTGAGTGTGATTCCTGCAGACATTAGAGATAATTTTGATACTTGTGTTTGATTAACAGTTTTAATTATAGGATATGCACATTTTTCAGAAGACTCACTTGAATCGTCCAAGGCACTAATGGCTAAACCATTGTTTGAATGAATAATTATAGGACTTCCTGGAGGAAGTTGAGGCATATCAGTTGGCACACTAATCCTAGCCTATAAAAATGATATATTTTGAATTATTTTTAAAATAAATTCAAATTTTATTTTAAATAATTTATTTAATAATATATTATTTATATAAAATCTATTTTGCAAATGTATTATATTCAACATTTTAATAATAAAATTAGATAACACAAGTTAAAATAAAAAATTTGAATGATCTAAAACTTTTTCATTAACAATAACTCAATATCATAGGCACTAAAATTTTTAATGCTAATCTAATAATCCTTTAATAAATTATTATTAAAATATTAACAGAGAAAAGTATGCAAAAGACATCAAAATCTGCATATATTACTTTATATTAGTGATTCGAAAACTTTTTTGCTCTAAAATCCCCCCTTTAAACATTATATTATTATTTTATTTCTTAAAGGAGATAAATTTGTTAAATAATATTATAACAAATTTATATCCTATAAGAAAAAATATCATCAGTATCTACTGATGCCTGACTGATGAATATATATATTTAAGAATTAAAAATATATTTTATTGAAAATGTTTTCCAAGTAAACGATGAGGTTTTGCATTTTTCAAATAAATGAGTCTATATTTTTAATCATCATTATTTATTTAAAAACTGTAAATGGAATAGGAAATTGTATTAACTCAAGCTCCTCGAGCAGGGAAAGAAACTCTCAACTATTTCATCAAACTCAAAATTTCTTTATTAAAACACTTTCGGCTCTACCAAGCTCTCTTCAGTACAACATTACAAATTAATATCTTCAATAAACATCAAAATGTAGTTATATAGTCGAATACACATTCCAAACAATCGAATATCCTAAAATTCAAAAATTCGAAAAAGTTCCTTCAGCGATCACTATTCTCTGTACACCAATTATCTCTAATATATTTGCATTGCAGATTCTGGAATTTAAATAATAACTTCTCATGGGTCAGGGGAATTATCATTCTCTCTATGCCTAGAAGAGCCCTTCAGGCTTTGAAGGAACTTTTTCGAATTTTTGAATTTTAGAATATTCGACTGTTTGGAATGTGTATTCGACTATATAACTGCATTTTGATGTTTATTGAAAGATATTAATTTGTAATGTTGTACTGAAGATGGTTCAGTAGAGCCGAAAGTGCTTTAATAAAGAAATTTTGAGTTTGATGAAATAGTTGAGAGTTTCTTTCCCTGCTCGAGGAGCTTGAGTTATACATTTATAACTATGAGAGAGCAGTGTAATAATTTGGTACATTCTAACAGAATAGGAAATTAAAACAGGATTCTATTATGAGTTAAAATTCTATTTTTCTATATTAAACTAATACATTATAATAATTAGCCTTTGCTAATTTAAATTTGAAACATAATGTCCAAAATAATATTAAACATAACTGTTTTTTTATTTTATGAATTTAATTAATACATTATAAGAAAATGTTCATGAAATAAAAGTGACTTATTAATCACAATTTCCTTCAACATCATCAAATCATAATTAAACTTATTTATTACAATAAGATTGACTGTTGTGATGTTTGGAGTTACAAAATAAATTGATTGATTTGTACAAACACATTCTTATGATACACTTCTTTGAACTGTTGCATTTTTTGAATCCACCAACTAAAGAAAGCTTTTTTACCACTTCATGTACACTTATTTCTTTATTTCCAACTTCTTTGATGCTTAAAAAATTTTCTTTGCACAAAGTAAATTGGTTTCCTATATACAATGCTTTTAATTTATCAAACTTAATACCAAGTTCATAAAATCCTTCATCTTTAATGTCTGTGATAACTGCTATTATTGTGACCTGCAAACTACAGGCTCAGATAGACTCATTGCTTATTTTGGGCTATTATCACCTCACTATGGCAAATGCTAGGGTTTACCAGCAAAATCTAACATTTACAAATTTTAAGGCTTTTACAGTAACATATGCAACAAACATATAAAATCCAGAAGTAATTTATATAAATAATATATATTAATAATAAAAACTATGATTTTGAAGTCATAACTGAAAGTGACTTCAAAATCATACTTTTTATTCCTTTTTTTAAACTATTCCAAAATGACAGGTATGTGAAATAAGCAAATTAATTCTTTCCCCAGAATTTTTTGTATGAAATTATTTTTTGATGCAGAAAGTTTTTATAAAACTTATGAATATAAATATAATTCTGTTTTTATTTAAGTAAAAGTAAAATTTATGTAATTTTTGTAAAATCAAAACAATCTTAGTCTAAATTTCTTGTTCAAAACAGTAATCAAAATGACACTAATAAGTAAATTCTATTGATTAACGATGATAAAATACTGTATTAACTTCCATAATTACTTTATCATATATATATATATA
>AYEL01078278.1:0-33237 GCA_000484575.1 Olivierus martensii
TGCATGATTATGAATCCAAATATAGTGTCACTGAATTGGAATGCTTGGAAATTATTGACTCTATTAAAAAATTCCATCACTATCTTCATGGTAGGAAGTTTTACCTACATTCAGATCATGCTCCCCTAAAGTGGCTTAGAACGGTAAAAAATCCGTCTGGACGTCTTTTTAGATGGTCTTTATTTTTATCACAATATCAGTTTGAAATTATACCTACCTTTATATGTTGTTACTGGATTTTCTGAAAATCTTTGATTCTGTCATTTGATTTCTGCCATCTTTATCTTCTCTGGATCGGAAGAGCGGTTCAGCAGGAATGCCGAGACCGATATCGTATGCCGTCTTCTGCTTGAAAAAAAAAAAATAGTTGATACTGTTGGTTTAAATGTTTTTGCGTCAACGTTTCTTCAATAATGGAATATCAGCATTAAATTTCATAGAAAATAAGTCTGGTTCTATAATTAGGTGAACTTAGGCAATCGCCTAGGTGTAGGCGGCCGGATGCCCGTTTGCTTCTCTCATTGGATTACTGCAATCTTTATCTTCTCTAGTTCGATTCTTATATATGTTTTGCCCTCCCGCCTCTCCCTATGTATTCTCATTCTCTAGAAAAAATTTCTGCTGTTCGGATTCGGCCACGTGGCTAACTCTACGAACGACAGACCTAAATTTTTATTTTGTTACTGGATTTTTTGAAAATCTTTCTTCTGTCATTGGATTTCTGCAATCTTTATGTTGTCTAGTTTGGTACTTCTACATATTTTGCCCTCTCGCATCACCCTATGTATTCTCATTTTCTTGAAAAAATTTCTGCTGTTCAGATTCGGCCACGGGGCCAAATCTACGAACTACAGACCTACGTTTGTATGTTGTTACTGGATTTTCTCAAAATCTTTGCTTCTGTCATTGGGTTCCTACAATTCGTACAATACGTCCCATTTTTTGTTAATTCAAAATAGAGGCCGCCTAATATCCAGTAGCTGGAAACGGCTCTTTCGTTTTTTCCGGTTTCTCCGCGATTATCTCTGCAACCGTACGGGCTATAGAGATAATTTATGCACCAAATTCAAGCACTGGTCAGGCTCTATCTAAATTTCCTAATTTGGGGTTCCTGAGGTCTATCTTTTTTACTAAAAACGGGAGAAACCAAAAAAAAACGGCCGTCACTTTTTCTGGTTTTTCTCGATTTTCTCGTCACCTATTAGGAACAGTTAAATAATTTATGCACCATTTTATTCGTCGATTCAATCTCTTGAATTTGATATACAATACGTCCCATTTTTTGTTAATTCAAAATCTAGAGGCCGCCTAATATCCAGTAGCAGGAAACGAATCTTTTGTTTTTTCCGGTTTCTCCGCGATTATCTCTGCGACCGTGCGGGCTACAGAGATAACCTATGCACCAAATTCAATCCATGATCAGGCTCTATCTAAATTTCCTAATTTGGGGTTCCTGAGGTTTACCTTTTTTTCTAAAAACGGGATAAACCGAAAAAACGGCCGTCACTTTTTCTGGTTTTTCCCGATTTTCTTGTCACTTATTAGGAATAGGGAAATAATTTATTCACCGTTTTATTCGCCGATTCATTACCTTGAATTTGGTATTCACTGTGCCCAACTTGTTCTTAAATCAAAATCTACAGGCCGCCTAATATCCAGTAGCTGGAAACGGCTCTTTTGTTTTTCCGGTTTCTCCGCGATTATCTCTGCAACCGTGCGGGCTACAGAGATAATTTATGCACCAAATTCAAGCCCTGAACAGGCTCTATCTAAATTTCCTAATTTGGGGTTCCTGCGGTCTACCTTTTCCTCTAAAAACGGGATAAACGAAAAAAATGGCGGTCACTTTTTCTGGTTTTTTTCGATTTTCTCGTTACCTATTAGGAACAGAGAAATAATTTATGCACCGTTTTATTCTTCGATTCATTCTCTTGAATTTTTTATGCAACGTGACCCACTTTTTCGTAAATAGAAATCTACAGGCCGCCTAATATCCTGTAGCTGGAAACGGCTTTTGTTTTTTCCGGTTTCTCCGCGATTATCTCTGCAACCGTGCGGGCTACAGAGATAATTTATGCACAAAATTCAAGCCCTTTTCAGGCTCTATCTAAATTTTTTAATTTTCGTTTCGTGTGGTCTATCGTTTTCTCTAAAACAGGTTAAACCAAAAAAATGGTGGTCACTTTTTCTGGTTTTTCTCGATTTTCTCGTCATCTATTAGTAATAGTGAAATGCTTTATGCACCGTTTTATTCGTTGATTAATTCTCTTGAGTTTTTTATGCAATATGTTCTGCTTTTTCTTAAATTTATAATTAAAAGAAAAACGTTTTCAATGTCGAATATTAATAATATTTTCTTTATTACTTTATTAAAATAAATTACTCTTAAACAAATTTTGTGAAACTTCTGAAATGTCATGATGTGGTGATTGTATTTTTCATTAATTACAACAAATTTAATTATTTTACGAACCATTTTGAGAAAAATTAATTAAATTTAAAAATCGATTTTGGCATTCTTTATATTAATTACTTATATATATAATATATCGAATTTTAAAGTACAGTTGACCCTTGTATAAAACAATAGATGGGTTCCTAAAAAAACGTCGTGATGTGTGAAATGATGTTTTATGAATTCTGGAGCCACAGATTAGGTATACACAGATGGTCAACTCCCAATACTTTCTATGTTTAAAATTGGCGCACGATCAATCAATCAGATTCAAGCATCACAGCGCCGCCAATTTTATAGCAAGAAACTATTAATCACGTGTCTTTTGCGTCATATACGACTACGCATGAGCAAGTAATCAGATGATATGACGTACCACATTGCTCACTTTATCATGACGTCATCTTGCACAAAATTGCAGCCGTTCCTTTGGTAAAAACATATTTCAAAGAAATGAAATTTAATTTTTATTTCATATATAATTTTATCATCATCACGTTTGATGTTTGAAAATCCACATTTTTATATATTTATATTATGCTTTATATTTTATACTTATTTTATTTATAAAAGTATTTAAAAAATATATTAACTTCTATTACACTAAATAATTACAAACAATAAATAGTTATATATTACAATATGCATTTTATTTAAAAAGCAACATATTTATATATACAGTATTATTAATAACATACAATGATTAATCAAATATGAATAATCAAATTACCTAAATATTTTAAAAGTATTAAAAACATTTTTACAGTTTCCCAAGTTTAGACGTGGAAATATTCTACAATAAAATCAGGTACTTCTCATTCTCAAACATTTCTATTATTTCTTCAGCCATTTCTTGCATCTGCAAAATTATAAAAGCAATTTTTAACATGGCGCCCAGAGAACGATAACTTAAACTGCATTTTGGTCTATTTGTATTACTATAATGAACATTTTAAATTTAATTAATAAAATTAAGATAACTTAATTTTCTTCTTTCTTCTGAAAATATAATGGTGTTTTATCTTCTCAAATACAACACTGATCTCTCATTATTTTAAAAACGAGTTCTAAACATGCTAAACGTTATAACAATTCGAAACTAAATTTAAATTAGTAATCTGTGGTGACGTCAGCCTCATTGCGGCTCTAATGATTCAAAATTAATACTATAGTTATTATGATTATTATATATATATATGAATATTACTATGATTCAAAATTAAAACTATAGTTCTCTGCTATGACAATGTCGGTATTGTAGGCTTTCTGTCACGTGATTTTTTTCGGAGTTGACCATCTGTATATACCTAATCTGTGCCTGGAGCCAATATGATAAAGAGAGTTCCAAAACAAATTAAAAACAAATAACTTTCTTTAATTCCACATAAGAAACAGTTTTTATTGAGAATATTAATATAGTGAACTCGCGTTTTTACGAACCTCCAGTTTATGAACTGCATGTTTTTACGAACTATTTACTTGGTCCCAAAAAGTCCCCAATGTTAATTAATGCCATTCCCATTTACGAACTTTTTGGGGTCCGTACGAGTTTGTAAAATCGAGAGTCCACTGTGACACAAAACAAAGAAAGAAAAAAATATATACGTAAGACCAAAAAAAAAACAGAATACATAAAACAAAATTAAAAGTATACAATCTTTGTAACATTCACTTAATGATTATATCTTCTTTACCACTGTTCTGTTAAAAACGAGAACGTTTTTCTTTGTAACAATATCAACTTCATTTTTTGAACTTTTCTGGAGTTAAAGTTGATGTAACTTGTCTCTCTTTACAAAATCTGTAATCTAATCCGCTACAAAACAATCGTTCCTTAACACATGTCCAAAAATTTTATGGCTAAAAAAGTTTCTTTTCTATTTCGCATTCCTCTATTGAAGGATAAAAAGTTACTTTTATCCATGAACTGAATGTCTGAAATATAAAATAACTCAATTGTCGACAATTAACTCAATTTCAAATCGAAATCGAAAATAGACTGCATATTGTCCCTTTCATAGCAAACTAGCGAAATTGTATTTGTGACTAATTTTAGTAAAGTATTTCTTAATGATTGCATTTTTATGTGTATTATGTATCCTAGTGAGGATTTACAAAATTAATGAAAATGTTTTGTGTTGTAGAAGAGTAAACGTAATTTTAAAAATGTGTTAAGTAAAAACCGTGTTGTAGAAGTACCGTATTGTATGAGGGTTTCCGCAATTTTCTAATCGTGTTAGAGCGAAACGGTGTTATACGAGAGTTGCCTGTATAGTACAGTGCTTATAATTACTATAATTCATATATGGGTGTATTGTTACTTTTCGAACGCACTGTATTTTTGTTATGAAAAAAATTATCTTCGCCTGTAAATCTATCTTCTTAGCAACATTTTATTGTATTGAGGTAAACGAATAATTAACTAATAATCGTAAAGATCTTCAAACAGTATAATAAATGTATTATTATATACATTTTTTGCTATTAAGATATTAGTAAATTATTAGAAAAATGTATAAAATATTTCTCTGTTCGTTTTTTAATTTTTTTCAAATACATAACAACCATAATTTCTATACTGTTCAGACATAATAAGATGCTATATCTATAAGATTATATGCTATATATCACAAAAACTGTTTCCAGAACTTTTTGAGAAGTTTAATTTATTTATTCTAAAATTCCTGTGTGATATTTTGTTGGAAAAATTTGATAACAATAAAGACTAAGTCGATAGGAAGTCTAATACTGAAGTGAGCAAAATACTGAATGCAATTGAGCAAAATAAGCTAGTCGATACATAAAATTGATGTGATACCTTACTAAATGATCTTAATTTTCACCATTTTTTAAACAAAGTATTTCGTTTCTTAAAAATCCTTATATTTTCGTGAACGATTTATATGTCATAGTTTATAATCACTTATGTTTCTAAGAATGTCCTTTTTACCTGAAAGATGAATTTATTCAATTTTTTATATTTTTATTTTCATATTCTAAGAAATTACTCAACAAATTTCAAGTAATTATATATCTGTATTATTATTATTTAAATAATTTAAAGATAGTTCTTAATAGATGTACCGTTTTATTAATTCTGATTACCGTAAATGGTTTCAATAACTAAAGAGTACTTATAACAACCGAAATTTGACAGGAAATAACTTTCGAAAGTTATTTCCTGTCAAATTTGTCTCAACACTATTTTTGTAGCCCTATAGGCTCTTATCTCCCTTAAGGAGTTTAAAGATTTCCTTGAGGATTTTTGTAAAGGAAATTTGACATCAATTTCTCTAGGATAGATAGTGGGCAGTTTTGACGAAATTAACTTAAAAATGTGAAACACGCATTCACTGTTTTATACATTAAGTAATATTTGTGAAATATTAATTTACATGCTACTTCAATCAGTCAGATTTTTTTAAAATAATGCCAAATAAACTAAATATTGAAGAAGTTTATACACAATCTAAACTGTATCTTTCCATGATAACAACAACAGATATGTTTACAACAGCTTGCTATTTTTGATACATCTATTATTTAACTTCTTTATCATCAACTGGATTTGACATACTACAAATATTTTTTCGGAAATATAATTTCAGAATTTCTTCGCGTGTTGCAATCTAGTGGAATAATCTATGAATCGAAAATGATGTCATATACCGACGTAAGAATATTTAATGGCAGGTCAAAATTACTGCGAAGGTATATAATTTTTATTATTTAATAATTATTTATGGATTTATTCGGTCGAGTTTTCATAAAAGCACACATATTCTATGATAAAGTATAAAGCCTAATGATTTTGTTAAAATTATGCACAAAAATCGTGCGATTTTTATATGATGATCGTTGTTAACAAAATCTTAAAGGAAAATTTTATTTTCCGTTTAAGATTGACATATTTTATAAAATATATTTTGAAAATATAAATAAGCTTTTAGAATAAAAATTATTCTGAGTAACGAAAAGTAAAAACTCCATTAGATCTCTCCTAAAATTTCGACATCGTACATTATCATCAATCAATAACGTTGGTTACAATAACGAAGATAAATGTTTTTTCCAGCATATTATTTTATCATTTTTAAGATAAATTATAATAAAATTTATGCGACCAGAAATCTCTTGAGAAAGAGAAAAAAAGATAAACCTTTTAAAGTATCAATACTTTTAAATTTATACAATAATATCTCATTTATATGAATGAGCGGAAAGAGTACTCGCAATTATAAAATTACTTATATAAAAATCACTGTATGGTTAATAGTTCTAAATTATTTTATCATCATAAATTTTAATGATAAAACACGAATTTAATTGCATAAAATCTCTAGAAATATTTATTTTGTTATGATATATATTTTTATTTACTTAACATCTCTCTATGTTTTCCTCTCTGTTTTCATTACAGCAAATAATTTCGTTTGATCCGTTATTCCTTACGGAGTATTTGTTATTTTATTCCTTAAGTAGTTCGGGAAAAATTCCGATTAAAGAATGTTTTATTAAGGATCTATCATTAAACATTTGCTTAGTTTCGGGATGAAAATATGAGAAAATATTTCTAAAAACATCCAAACTATTTTCAAATAAAGTTTACAGAAAACAATGCTTTAGTATTAAAAACCTATTCAATAATTTCGCTTAAATATGTTTCGACATTTAATGATGATTATTTTGTTTAACATGACATTAAAATAATTTTTAATTAAAACTTATAGAATTTTTTATTGTTAAATGAATAATAGTTTAAAAAATTAAAATCACAAACTAATCAGTTATAGGACATCAAATGTAGAATATAAGAACTAATTTAAATTAATATATTTATGTTTGTTACTATATAAACAAAAACATTAAAATTAAAGTCTACAACATGTATAACTATACAATAATTCAAAAATGCATTGAAATAACATTAATATTGTACACGATATAAATATATTGCATTGGTGTAAAAACTATCGTCTTTATGAATGACATCATTATTGAAGTATTACATTATGGTTGATTAATGTTTTCGTTTTTTCTGGCATCAAATCCATGCTGGATTAATCACATTAGGTTCTATGGTATTAATTATGTTACATCCTTTTAATTTCTTATCCATTATGATGATCGTTTCCGCTATTCTGCCATTATTGGGTTATGCTCCTTCCTAATAACTTTAGCATCATCCCAATTTATTACTATATCAGAGTTAGCAATTCTTCGTGATAGCAATGTATTCTCACTGTTTCCTGCAGTGGTTTTTTTATGCTCTATTATTATTTTTTGTAAAGAGTGGGAAGTGTACCCTATGTATATTTCATCCCGCTGTGTATCTAAATTTTTAAAGGGAATTTTGTATATCCTGGCAGACTCGTTCCATTTTATAGGATCTTTATCATTTCACAATAGATTAAAAATGGTGTTCCTTCTATATTATATATTATCTTATTGTCAGTCATCCTCTCTAATTTTCTTTTAAATTTCCTTTGTTATTTTCTACAGTATATATCTTTTCTTTCACGTCATGTGTATTGTTATTGTCGCTGTTGGTGTATTTAGTGGTACTATGTGTGATTTTTCCCCATAGCTTTAAAATGACGTTTCTGTTGTAACCATGCAATTCCCCTTGGTGTAGTACCCATTCCAGTTCTTTGTTAGCAGTGTTCTGATTGTGCAATGCATTGTTATCCTTCGTAGCAGGATTCTAAATGCTGCCATTTTATAGTGCAATGGTTCCTTTGCTGTTGCTTTAATAAAAAACTAGTTAGCCCTTGGTCATTATGTGCCCAAAAATACCAAAAACGAAACATTTGTTTCTTATCTGTGAAATTTGAGATTTTTCATTTATTTAGCATAACCTTGTATATAATGCTTTCGCTTGTTTTTTTTTCTCCAGACCAAACTTTGAAATTTTCTTTACATGAAATTGGCAACTAACAAACTATCGATTTACCTTTTCAGTTATTCGGATAATAATTATAATTTTTATCTTAAAATAAAAAATTATAATTTCTGAAATGAATAAAATATTATTTAAATTCTGAAATAAATATTTAAATGCAACATTTACGTAGCCTTGACACGCCGAATGCAAACTGAACTCTGGAGCTGGGGAACAATCAACATTTTTTGATCGAAAAAGACAGAAATTGAAGTCAAATAACAAAAAGTATACAAACATAAATAGGAAGTAAACTACGACAATTTAAAGCAAAATTTATAATGAGATTGGGATTTAGTTTTCTAAAAGCCGATTAAAGATTCAAAGCAAGAGAAAATAGTAACGGCGACACTTCTGGAAGTAAAGATTCGAAGCGAGAGAAAATTGTAACGGCGACACTTCTGGCGTAAATTTATAATGAGATTGGGATTTAGTTTTCTAAAAGACGCGATTAAAGATTCTAAGCGAGAGAAAATACTAACGGCGACACTTCTGGCACAGGAGTTTGCACGTGCAGAAACATGGACTCCACACGCTTATTCCTTTTTTATATATGATGGTCTATATGTATTCTTCCTAAATACTGATGTGACATATTCGCCATTAGTAATTTTAATGTTCATGTCTAAATAACTAATGGTTAATTTGTGGGGCTGGGGTCTATTTAAATTATAAATTAAATTAAAATTTTTCCTGATACCAGGTGTGACGATTGATCGCGCTCACACCAAACGCAAATTATTGGATATTTTTGGTCGAAAATAACTTAAATTTAGGCGTGTGGATAAGTGGGCTCAGAGTCCAAAGGATTAGAAGCACATTGGAATAAAAACACACTTTTTATCATAAGAATTAACAATAAAAAAATTTATTAAACTTAAATTGCATATTTAAGAAAAATTGTACATTTAACAACAAAATTGCTTTTCCTTAGAAAGGAACACAAAAAAACAATGACATACAGTATATATAAAAGGGAGAAAGCAAAGCTGTCCTAGCAAACTAGCGAATTCCAAACTTAATCAAAAAAAACTTCTATTTAAAAAGAAAAAAAGGGGGGATTCTAAGCCTGACCCACAAACATACCTTGAAAGAGAGACTTTTTATCTGTTTCCTTCTTCTTCTTTCAAACTCTTTCTTCTTTAAATTCTTTCTTTTTAATTCAATTCATTCAAAAGCTTAAGCGATAGATGCAGATAAGTGAACACAGCTAAGGCAAGAGTGAAAGTGCTAGTTGGAGACTGTTGTCCGGTTATTTCTCCCTGGGGTCGTCTTCTTGGTCCACCTAATCACATTAGTGGAGAAAGAGGTTCGAATTCGTTTGTGACATTTGGTCAGGCTGTACCTCCTCTCTTCCACTGGGATTGGAAGGTGGACCCTTCTGACAAGAAAATTTATATTATTATTTTTCCCAGGTTGTTTAGCTTAAAGATATTATAGCTGTCTGCAATTAGATCTTTATTTCTTCTCTCCAGGCATATTTATGGGTGTGTTTGTCAAAGTTTAACATTCTTTATTCTCTCCCTTAACCTAAGGGTCATTTTAGGTTAAATTTTTCCCAACTGAATTCATTAGTTTTACACTTAAAATTTAATTATTAAATTTAACAATTCAAAGTAATATATATAACATTGACAAATTAGCATAAAAAAAGTTTAAAGTAATTGACATCATAAAATAAATTTCAGTTACATGCATATTCATCATTATACATTATTTAAAAATTAAAATATTTAAAAATAATCATTATAATAATAACAAGAAGAATTACAAAAATTAAGAAAAATTTAGACAATAATTAAAAGAGTTTAAAGTTGGCTCTGCAGAACAAAGAAGGCAGTTCTAAGAAAGACGAGCTTGTTATCTGGTAATTGGATCTTCAGCTTAGTTTGCTTGCAGTCAAAGTTCTAGCTGTATAAACACGTGTGCACTTATCGTTGTCGATGCAATTTAACAAATTGATGTTTTAAAGTTATAAAAATAAACTGAACTGTAGAAAAACAGGAATTTTACTTGGTCTGAGCTTCACAAATTCATCTCGTTCTTGTCTTTTCAATATCAGTTCTAAGGATTTGTCACTTAATAAGTTTTATGTACTTGTCACTAGTTTTCTTTTTTTATCATTAAGATATCGTCAACATATCTCTTATAAAGTCGTATGTCTGTAGTTAATTTTGGTATAATAGTCTCCTCTTTTTTATGAACTATTAACTCCGCAAGGACATCTACAAAGGGGCTGCAAATTGGGACACCTTTCGTTTATTAATAGTATTTGCCATTAAATATGAAGTACGACCTATGTCATTATCACAGACCTATGTCATTACCACAGAAAGACCGTGAGCTTACTATCATTAGAAACTTATGCCATAAGATTCTAATGATGGCCCAGGTCAAAGTGCATCCAGTTTCAGGGATTAAATTTGGATTAATTGGCAAACTAACGAGAAAGGAAATTAAGTTCATCTCTATCGGTAATGAAACTGTGAGTGTATCTTTTATTATATATTTACATAAAAGTAGTAGAAGTTAAAAGAACAAAAATGAGTAATTCTTCAAGTGTTACACCACAGATTGAAAAGTTAATAGGTAGAGAAAATTACAATAGTTGGAAATTCGCCATGCAAGCATTGTTGATACATGATGACTTGTGGAAAGCAGTTGAAGTGAAAGATGATACTGTCATTATCAATAGAAAAAAATAGTAAAAAGCTTGAGCAAAAATAATTTTACATGTTGATCTGACCAATTATTCCCCCCATTAAATCAATGAAAACAGCTGCAGAAGTCTGGAATGCTCTCGAAAGGACCTTTGAGGACTCTGGTCAAGCACGTCGTGTCGGTTTACTAACAATGTTGGATATTACACAGCTATTAAATTGTAAGTCAGTTGATTTTTATTGTGACTAGATTATTTCAACAGCACATAAGCTAAACCAAATGGGGTTTGAGGTAAACAATGAATGGGTCGGAACTTTATTACTAGCAGGTCTGTCTGATGAGTACAAACCTATGATAATGGGTTTAGAGAGCTCAGGAATGAAAATTACAGGTAACTCAATAAAAGTAAAATTACTACAGGTGTTAAGATAGATGAAGTTAAAATTCCTGATAGTGAGGCTGCTCTTTATACAAAAAAGAATTTTATAAAGAAAAAATTTAGTGAACCACCAAAATGTTATATACTGTATGTAATAAACCTAATCATATGGTAAAGTTTTGTTGATTCAGATCATGGAAAAATATAGAAAACAAATAGTCGGAAGACAAGAAATCCAACTCTAAGGTCTCAAAAACCAAAAGAACCTTTTTGTCATATTTTTCATTTGAAAATGGTGAAACTAAAGAAAAGTCATCTTGGTACTCAGATTCCTATGCATCCTCTTATATAACCAAAGATGTGCATTGTTTAAATAATCCTATTTCTAATAAAGCAAAGATCACAGCTGCAGATAATTCTTACCTGATAGATGAAAATATAGGCTCTGCTGATTTAGAATTTTTAACTAACCAAGACAAAGTTAAAATTGAGGCACAGGATGTATTCTACATTCCAAATGCTGCAGTAAATCTATTATCTATCAGTAAAATAGTAAATAAAGGGCACATAGTCATCTTTGAAATAGATGAAAATGGAATCTATAGCATGGTCAGTCCATGTGAAATTAAAAATGTTGGCTTTGTGCTAATAATGAAAATTTCCTCTGGCACTGTCGACTTGGATACTTAAATCGTAAAGGTATGCGAAAACTAATTAATATGTTGACAGGAATAAATAGTGAATTTGTTAGTGACAGTCCTTGTGAATTATGCATTAAAAGCAAATAGTCTAGATCGCCATTCAAAAGGAGCAAAAGACACCCTAAAGTTATTTTGGAGCTCATTCATACAGACTTATGTGGACCAATGGAAACTCTCTCTATTGGTGGGAATAGATATTTCCTGATCTTTGTAGATGATTATTCCCAGAAAATATCTGGGAGGAAAAATTCCTGAAGGAAAAATCCTCCTTTCCTGAAAAAAAATCCTGAAAGAAGTCCTAAAGGAAAAATCTCCTGATTTCCTGAAGGAAAAATCTCAAGTATCTGAAGTTTTTGACAAATTTAAATCCATGGTAGAAAATCAAATCGGAAAAAAGATCAAGAATGTTCAATCTGACAATGAAAAGAAATATGTAAAGAGAGAATTTAAACACATACTTCGCTCCTCAGGAATTCTTCATTAGCTAACTGTTTGGCACACTTCCCAACAAAATGGTGTTGAAAAACAAACTAATCGAACACTAGTAGAAAAGGCAAGGACGATGTTGATTGGCACAGATCTCCCAAAAAGTTTTTGGGCAGAAGCAATATAAACTACTGTATATCTGACTAACTAATCCCCTTCCAAGGTACTTGATGATAAGACACCTTATGAGTTATGGAATGGTGAAATACCTGATTTTTCTCATCTCAAAATATTTGGTTATAAAGCTATGGTACATATACCAAAACCTCTACAAAAAAAATGGGATCCAAAATCACAAAAATTAACTTTTGTTGGCTATTGTGAAAATACAAAAGGCTATCGTTTAATAGATACAAAAAATGGAAGAATCATAATTACCAAGATGTCATCTTTCTAGAAACTCCTTACCAAAATAAGGAAGATGGACAGACTACAGAGATCATCACATAAAAAATCAATAAATCATCTATATAAACTGCAATAAATATTAATCCATCTTTGTTTCTAGAATTTCGTTTTGGTTGATGTTCATCAAGCCAACCAAAATGAAAGGAATGGCTGGATTATATCACCTATTCGACTGAGAAGGAGAAATATGTTGACATACCAAATATGGAAATAGAACCTTTAAGTGCCACTGAAGCTTTATCAGGCCCATATTCCAACAAGTGGAAAGAGGCAATAGAGAAAGAAATTGGTTCTCTAATAAAGAATGGAACTTATGAAGTTATTGATTACTCTCCATGGAAAAAACTGCTTGAAACAAAATGGGTGTTTAAAATAAAAAAAACATGAAACTACAAAGATCCCAAAATTTAAAGGTCATTTAGTAATGAAAGATTATGTACAGTCCCAAGGTATGGATTTCCAAGAGACATATTCTCCAGTTATAAAATATACTTATTTAAGATATCTTTTCTCTTTGGCTGTGAAAGAAAACCTGAAAATAAACCACATGGATGTAACAACTGCATATTTATATGGCAATTTGTAGGAAGAGATTTATGTAAAACCACCTCCTGAAACAACTGAAGGTCAAGATGGGAAATTATGGTGGCTAAAGAAGGCAATTTATGATCTTAAACAAAGTGGTAGATATTGAATCGGGATTGAAACAATCGAATGCTGATCCTTGCATTTATTACAATAGAAACAAAGATGGATTAATAATTATTGCAGTTTATGTAGATGATTTATTGATTTTTTTATAATAGAAATAAACTAAGGATCTTGATTAAACAAAAGTTGATATCAAATTTTGAAATGAAAGACCTTGTAGAAGCAAATCATTGCCTAGGTATAAGAATTACCAGAGATGATAAAAGAGGAAAACTCTGGATTGACCAAACTGAATATCTTAAAAGTATTTTGGAAAAATTTCAGATGTATGAATGAAATCCTGTATCTACACCAGTGATTCTCAACTGCTTTGCCATGACACACTAGTGTGCTGCCAAATCTTTGGCGATGTGCCGCAAAAAATTAAGAATGGATTGTATGTATGTAATTATATGAATCATATATATTAATAGCGAAACATGATTGGCTGCATATCCCTTTTACAGCTGAACCACTCTACCGATTCCTATAGTGTATCGTTAGAAAAATATAACCGTCATATTTCTGAAACAGCCAAAATTTTTTATAGTTATTCATAATTTAAAAATTAAGGAATAAAAATTAAAATTATAGTTTCTCTAAAATGATAAAATCCACAGATGGCACTCTAACTTAATAATTTAAGGATCCATTCCCATGTACAAATATGTCTGTAATCTGAATGTAATAAATAAGAATAAATATAATAATCAGTTAATAAAAGTTGTTAAGTCTAAATTATTTAAAATATTCAAATGTATTCCTCAACAGAAAAAAGATTGAGAACCACTGAATGATCTACACCATTGGAAACTAATATAAATTCATTAGATGGTTTATGGACAAATGATATCATTCCATCAAAAATGCCATATCAAGAAGCTGTGGGAAGCCTCCTACTCTATGCTTCACAGATTAGGCTACTCATTCAGATATTGCATTTAGCATAAGTTTATTAAGCAGATTTAACAGAAATCATACTAAGGCCCATTGGAATGCCATAAAGAAATTACTTAGATATATAAAAGGAATATTAAATCTTAAATTAGAATATAGTAAAGATAGCAATTGTGATTTGACTGGATACAGTGATTCTGATTGGGGAAATAAATTAAATGACAGATATTCAGTTACTGGATCTTGTTTTAAGGTACAAGGAGGTCTCATCTCATGGAATAATAAAAGACAAAAAACAATAGCATTATCTTAGACTGAAGCAGAATATGTAGCTCTTTCTATCACAATACAGGAAGCACTTTAGTTAAGAAAACTGATTAGCGAATTGGACAGCAACAACAACCCAATTAAAATATATTGTGATAATATTGGAGTTATAAATATTGGAAAACATCCTATAAATAGCCAAAGATCAAAACACATAGATCTAAAGTATCATTTTATTATAGAGCATATAGCAAACGAAGAAGTAATTGTAAAGTATTTGCCATCTGAAAAAATGCCAACAGATATATTAACAAAATCTTTACCCAAGACAGTTCATAACAGATGTATTGAAGATTTCGAACTTAAGAATATTTAATAGTGCTGTCACATGTAACACAGAAAAATTAACACTTCTTCTCAAAAACAAAAAATGTTAATTCAAGGAGGAGTGAAGAGTGAACAAACATTTTTTGCAGCATTTTTATCTGTCAGTGGTGATAGTTGTTTTTTTTTTGGAGAGTTCGTCTGCAGCATCCGAAGGCAGCCATTTTTTATGTATTGTATATTAATATATGATTACCTATTAGTAATTAATATATTTATATTATTGAGGTCAAAGTGTCTTATTTGATCCCAACTCTGCTGCAACAAAAACTTAACAATCAGCCATGATGGAATATTACATTCAAGCCTGTGATGGAATCATTTGAAACATTGGAAAACGAAAATCAACAGATTGAACCTGGACTTTCTTCAAAAAAATACTTTTTTGGTGGGAGAGTTCAGCCTGTATCCTATTTTTTCAATGTGTAGAACACACAAATAACTTCAAGAATTCTAAATTCTCAAACTAGAAAATCAGAATGGTTTTAAACTTTTTAAACTAATAATAAAGTCACATGGCAACATTTTAAATATATTTTAATGATGATTCCAAAAATGTTTTTGTTTGTTACTAACATTACACCTTAAAAATTGTGTGCTATAAAATGTAGATATACAAAAAGGGATATTTCCTTATATATAATTAGATAATAATTATATAAAAGAATGCCCAAGCAACATCAGACACTTATGTTAGTCTAAAATAAAGCAATTTAAACTTATATTTCATAAAAATCTAATGATTAAAATATATCATATTCTTTTTACTTTATTTTTTTTCCAAAAGTTTTGTTATATAGCATATAAGACCAAATTTTTCCCTTTGTTTATCCTTACAGTATCTGATTTATGAATAAATATTCAAATAGAATATTTTGATTAATTAATGAATGAATAAATACATTTTTATTAATTTTCATTATTATTATAATATCATATTATGATTTTTATGATCCTAAACTATCAAATAAAATCCTGTGTTAAAATATGCCAATACTGGCAACAGATATTTCAAATTTAGACTTGGAATATTTTTTTTAAATTTAAAAATAATTATATATAAAATTTTTATTTCCACCTTAAAAATATCTTAGCATTTTTAGGTAATTTCTGATAAAAATTTTAACATGAATGATATAACCTTTTGAACTATTAGTATAAAAAAATAATGGAAAAATTCAAATACATTCAAAAGAGTTTAAATATGCAATGGAATCTGAAAGGATAAGAATAAAAGAATGAAAAGTCTCATTTAATTCTATGGATATATATGCTCTCACTTTCAAAATTAATGATTATAATAAATGATAAATATTTAATATAATTATAAAACTAATATAAAAATAAACAAGATATCATTTTAATAGTAAATAAAATATTATAATTAATACAATTAATTGCATAAAATAGAAAGAATGATTATTTTTCTAATAGATGTAATTCATATTTTTATTGAAAAATGAATTATGTTTAAATGTTAAATATGATTTAGTTTTCACTTTTCTGTTAAATATAAATTATGATTCATTTTTCTAAACAACAAAAACAATATTTTTGAAAATGCTGTAAATGATATGAAATTTGTTAAATTTAGATCTTTCAAATCATTATTTACAAGAATCTTAATTCCAAAGATGCTAGGAGAGATTAGTATGGCTTTCTAAACCATCCAGTAGCATATTATCTATGGAAGCAAAAAAAGCAATACTTTCTTTAAATTTTAGATAACTGCTCAATGAATTTATGATAGGAACTCATTTTATATCAAGATGAATATTTTCTCCAGGAATGAATATCAGATTCCATTAATATATGAATAATTAGTAAATCCAATTTTTAAATTGTTTTTTCAATTGCTTTCCTCTTTTGAAAGAAATGCATTGTCATGTTTAATATCATCTATATACTTGAGATATCTCTGATATTTATCCAACTCTACAGTTTATTTTTTATATTATCTACTGTAGTTATGATAACAGGATTATAACTACTATATTCAAAATATATAAAACAGTTAGGCACAGGGCTGCCAAGAGGGGGTGACATCCGTGTCTTTTGTCACAGGCCCAGCATCGAAGAGAGCCTGACCGTTGGATTTGAAGTGTCACATAACGTGTTGATAGTTTGCATGCCGCAAACAGAGCACCTAAAGCAGTCGTACCAAAATAAATTTTTTTATATATAACATAGTGTGTAAGTCGCTGAGAGGGGGTGACATCCGTGTCTTTTGTCACAGGCCCGGCATCGAAGAGAGCCCGACCGTTGGATTTGAAGTGTCACATAACATGTTGATAGTTTGCATGCCGCCGACAGAGCACCTAAAGCAGTCGTACCAAAATAAATTTTTTTATATATAACATAGTGTGTAATGTATGGAATTTTGAATTTATTGTTTGCCTTTTTTAAACAAATGCTTATTGTTTTGGTCTGTGGTCCAGGCTCCACTTAAAAAGTTTATAACTTTTTAAGTGGAGCCTGGACCACAGACTTGTCACAAGCCCAAAAATTTCTCTCGGCGGCCCTGGTTAGGCATGATTAAAGATAGATCTATATATATATTCGAAATAGCCTTACAATAAATTATTCAGTTTGAATAATAATTAGTTTTTTATAAAAATCTTACAAAATTTGCTAAAAAAAGGTATTCAGGTTCTTCTTATGACATGCAAAATAAAAGTTATAAAGAACGAAGAAAACATTTTAATAAAAACAATAAAAAGTGCACTCATTTGAACCAGTTTGAATAGCGTTGCAATTTAAATCTAAAGTGCTAAAATGGCTAATCACTTGTTGTTTACTTACATATCCAAAAAAATAATACTGTACTATATATATATGTAACACAGAATGATAAAAGGTAAATCTAAACTTTAGTAAAAGGCAAAAGATTAGCACATTTTAATGAAAGGAAATTGTTAATACTGATATTTTAAGCTTTTGATTGATCCATATTGATTTTTATGTTGATATTATTTCTATATTATAAATTTTAGTAAGTATAAATAAATCAGTATATTAAAATGCTGTATACGTTCAATATATTATTATGTTCTATTTACATGCTATTTCCTAATCTTAGGTGCGGAAGCTCCTGTGTATTTGGCTTTACTTCCATCAAATATAGATGAACCTAAGGGTCAGTTTGTTTGGAATGATAAATCAATTGTTGAATGGAAATAATCTGTTTATCAGCAAATATCTTAATGAAGACAATATATTTCATTTGAGAGCTTTTAGAGATTTGAGCAGTTTAGTTTTATAAATTTTATTGTTTTATGCAGTTTGTTATTAAATCTGTGTATATTTTTGTTAGAAAATAAATATGCAAGATATATATGTGCAACTTATATATTTCATATTTTTTCAAGATCTCTTATTAAATTTTGAAGCTTAATTTTCTTTAACAAATATAAAAATAAATTTGTACAAAATATGCAAGGAATAATGGACAACTAAAAAATAAAATTCATAAGAATTATGAAATATTTAAATTTATATTTTTAAAATAGATTATATAATTTTTCAATAATCTGTTATTCTAAATTTCCTATATATTTTGTATAATAATTAATTATTTTTTGATTAAGATTAATATAAAATAATTACAATAATTTAAACTAATCTCAGAAAATGGTCCTGCAATATTTTATTCACAAGTTTTTGAATAAATTTTTGATTGCTGATTTTTAATGATTATGATTTACTATGATTCAATATCAATACACACTATAGAGTTGTCATCTAGCTGCGACTGATATTTTTTTGGAAAGATGTTCAATCCTGGATTCCAGATTGGATCATACTTAGTACTCTCTCCTCTTTTATTATGCTTCTTTTCAACTGGACATTATTAAGTGACAGGCCAATCTAGAGTCCACAACAACCCATGCATATCTGTGGTGACATCGGCAGTAAGATGATGAATGAGGCTCAGAAACCAGTCTGAAAAACTCATTTGGCTAAGAGAGAGTTTATCAATGTATTTACCGATCATTTCGTAAACTAGAGGTTAGCTGACAGAGTCTTACAACCAATGCTAAAATCTAATTAAATAAAACTAACTCTAATAAAATTACATTTATGCGTAGAAAAATACGAAACAAACCACATAATAATTTCCAGAAATACAAAATTATGTTTGCCACAAAAACCCTTTTCAGTCAATACGATATTGGGAACCTCCTTGTAAAGCAAACTTCCAGGCTTTAGATATATTATTCATTTGCCTATCGTTAATTACTAACCCGTTCCTACTACCTCTAAATATCTGTAACTCCTCTGCAGCGAACAGTTCGATCACATTATTAAAAGGCTTCAGTATCCTGCTTTTCTCCCATTCTATTTGCACATTACACTCATATGCTCTTTTAGCTAGTGCAGTGTTCAAATTAGCTTTCTCTATGCCCCTTTTATGTTTGTTTATCTTATCTTTCAAATTTCTTGTTGTTGCCCCAATATACACTTCCTCTTTACCATTTTCAAGATTCTATACTCTTTTAGCTAGTGCAGTGTTCAAATTAGCTTTCTCTATGTCCCTTTTATGTTTGTTTATCCTATCTTTCAAATTTCTTGTTGTTGCCCCAATATACACTTCCTCTTTACCACTTTCAAGATTCTTTAACAGTATTTTGTAAACTCCTGTCCTCTCTTCTTGCTTGTACATATCCTTAACGTTCTGGAGTGCACTGAATATAGTTCTTGCCCTTTGGAATGCTGATCTCTTTTCAAGATTCTTTAACAGTATTTTGTAAACCCCTGTCCTCTCTTCTTGCTTGTATATATCCTTAACGTTCTGGAGTGCACTGAATATAGTTCTTGCCCTTTGGAACGCTGATCTCTTTCCTCCTTGTTTTATTACTCTATTTACTGCCCTGAATCGTTTTAACATATCTGGCACTATTGTAAAATCTTCTCTATGCAGATTTCCCGTTACCGTCACTTCTTCTAACTTCCCATCCCTACAATTATTCTGCATACTTAACCGTTTCTTAAGCAACTCTTTGAATAACAATCACACTCCTGCTATATCCATGCTTTTGCACTATAATTTTAATCTGGTTCAATTCCTACATATCTGGCACTATTGTAAAATCTTGTCTAAACAGATTTCCCGTTACCGTCACTTCTAACTTCCCATCCCTACAATTATTCTGCATACTTAACCATTTCTTAAGCAACTCTTTGAATAACTTATCAATCACACTCCTGCTATATCCATGCTTTTGCACTATAATTTTAATCTGGTTCAATTCCTTTTCTCTCAGCCTCTCATCCATTAGGAATGCAACAATATTGAGGCATTTTCCTGTAAAAAATATAGAAAAAATTAGGATTTCTAAAATGAAATGCTTTGAAATATTTATAAAATAGATTGATATGATAATATTATGTATCAGTTCTTAAGCATATCACTACTATTTCATAAATTAAACAATCGAAAAGCACTCTAAAGTATAATCGTAGCAAAAATGCATAACTAATGTGCCATGTTTTCTTATAAAACAGAAATAAAATCACTTAAAGAGAGAAATATAGGGGAAATAGGATTATGAATTCTTTAGCTTGTTACTAACAATTTTTTTTTTTACATTTGCATACGCTTAAGAACTGATACATAATATTATCATATCAGTTCTTAAGCATATCACTACTATTTCATAAATTAAACAATCGAAAAGCACTCTAAAGTATAATCGTAGCAAAAATGCATAACTAATGTGCCATGTTTTCTTATAAAACAGAAATAAAATCACTTAAAGAGAGAAATATAGGGGAAATAGGATTATGAATTCTTTAGCTTGTTACTAACAATTTTTTTTTTTACATTTGCAATACTACATAAGATTTGTAGTATAACATTTGTCATATAACAGAACATTTTCTTCAACGATATCAATTAAAATATCCTTAAGATTCTATAACAAACATTTTTCTGATAATTATCTGGATGACTAATATAATCTTACTATTATTTTGGGATTATTTTAAGCCCTATTAATGATTAACCCTTACAATCGATTATGGGAATACTTAAATATTTTACTAGCAAAACATTTAATAAGATGGAATTATGCCATTCATTTTTATAATAAATTAAAAAATAAAATAAAGAGGAAAAATAAAGAAATGGAACATACATTAAGACCCTGCTTAATGCTGTTTCAATCAAGGTTGCAGAGTCGGATAACAAATGATCCGACTCCGACTCCATCTTTAAAAAAAAATCCGACTCCGACTCCTGCATAGTTAAAGTTAATATTGTATATGTATTTTATTATTGCAAGTGATTCGTCTGGTTACTTTACATTAATTTTATAGCACTTTGACTGTAGATATTTCCAAAGAGAAATATTTTTTAATTATTCAAATTTCAACAGCACTAAAACAAATCATGTAAAATTTTAGAATGACATGCATTTCTCTTTTCAGTGTATTAAAGTTGCTAATTGTTATCTCAATTGTTGATTTTATAAATTGTAAGCAACTATACACAAACCAAATTTTGAATAATATCTCTTAAAAATTGTAAGAAAGTATGAACCTACCTAGTATGACGGTAATAAAAAATAAATTTAGAAATCGGCTTTCGGTTATTTCACCGCTCCGACTTAGCTTGACTAATTTAGAACCCACAATTGAAAAGTTAATTGAAGAAGAGCAGCAGCAATCTTCTCATTAACATTATATGCCAAATAAACAAAAATTATAGATATTTAATTTTTAGTAATCATATAACTGATTTTTTGTTATGTTCCTATATGCAATGATTTTGTGATTTTTTTTAATAATTTTCTGTGATTTTTATCAAAGGTAAATTTCTTCAATGATTTTGTGATTTTTTTTTTTTTTTATAATTTTCTGCGATTTTTGTCAAAGGTAAATTTACTTATATATAATAATTACAATAATTACTTATCTTTATATTTAAATATTATTGTAAGTACATGATAATAAAAATGTTACAATTAACTAATGTAATAGTTCTTTAATACTTAGTAAAATTTTTTTGTTAAAAAAAACCACTGGTCTGCGAAATTTTTTTCACAAATTTTACTGGTCCGCGGGCCAAAAAAGGTTGAGAAACGCTGCTCTAGAGCCATTTCGTTTTATGCCAGAAGACACACACACACATCACTAGAGCTATTCAAGGACCTATTGAAGTTCAGTGGTTGCTATTCTCATGCCATTTAGCAGTTGACTGGTGAGTGTGGTGACTATTGACATCAATATTAAACAGTGTAAGTATAATGTTTGTTCCTGTTTCAATTAATCTAAGACAACAAATATCATGAATTTTATTTGATATAAGGTAACTGTGGGACAAACGGACTTCATTTAAGGAAATTAGCAATATTTAAGATATTAAAACAGGTAATTTTAGTGCTACTGAGGAAAGTAAATGTTAAGTGCTTCGATAGCTTTGACCTTACCGAATATAATAATAAATATTATTATTTGTTTTAACAAAGTATATTCAAAATATTCTAAAATATATCACTAGCGTATTCTTTTGCCCCACAGTTACCTTATCCCTGCGACTCTAATAATTCGAATAACGATTCTAAGAAGAAGGTGGGGAATGATTAAAAGGAAACATTTAGCGAATTGGACAGCAACAACAACCCAATTAAAATATATTGTGATAATATTGGAGTTATAAATATTGGAAAACATCCTATAAATAGCCAAAGATCAAAACACATAGATCTAAAGTATCATTTTATTATAGAGCATATAGCAAACGAAGAAGTAATTGTAAAGTATTTGCCATCTGAAAAAATGCCAACAGATATATTAACAAAATCTTTACCCAAGACAGTTCATAACAGATGTATTGAAGATTTCGAACTTAAGAATATTTAATAGTGCTGTCACATGTAACACAGAAAAATTAACACTTCTTCTCAAAAACAAAAAATGTTAATTCAAGGAGGAGTGAAGAGTGAACAAACATTTTTTGCAGCATTTTTATCTGTCAGTGGTGATAGTTGTTTTTTTTTTGGAGAGTTCGTCTGCAGCATCCGAAGGCAGCCATTTTTTATGTATTGTATATTAATATATGATTACCTATTAGTAATTAATATATTTATATTATTGAGGTCAAAGTGTCTTATTTGATCCCAACTCTGCTGCAACAAAAACTTAACAATCAGCCATGATGGAATATTACATTCAAGCCTGTGATGGAATCATTTGAAACATTGGAAAACGAAAATCAACAGATTGAACCTGGACTTTCTTCAAAAAAATACTTTTTTGGTGGGAGAGTTCAGCCTGTATCCTATTTTTTCAATGTGTAGAACACACAAATAACTTCAAGAATTCTAAATTCTCAAACTAGAAAATCAGAATGGTTTTAAACTTTTTAAACTAATAATAAAGTCACATGGCAACATTTTAAATATATTTTAATGATGATTCCAAAAATGTTTTTGTTTGTTACTAACATTACACCTTAAAAATTGTGTGCTATAAAATGTAGATATACAAAAAGGGATATTTCCTTATATATAATTAGATAATAATTATATAAAAGAATGCCCAAGCAACATCAGACACTTATGTTAGTCTAAAATAAAGCAATTTAAACTTATATTTCATAAAAATCTAATGATTAAAATATATCATATTCTTTTTACTTTATTTTTTTTCCAAAAGTTTTGTTATATAGCATATAAGACCAAATTTTTCCCTTTGTTTATCCTTACAGTATCTGATTTATGAATAAATATTCAAATAGAATATTTTGATTAATTAATGAATGAATAAATACATTTTTATTAATTTTCATTATTATTATAATATCATATTATGATTTTTATGATCCTAAACTATCAAATAAAATCCTGTGTTAAAATATGCCAATACTGGCAACAGATATTTCAAATTTAGACTTGGAATATTTTTTTTAAATTTAAAAATAATTATATATAAAATTTTTATTTCCACCTTAAAAATATAAATTAAGTAGGCATACTTATTGGTATGTTTATTTTTATTAAACCACTGTAATATATATTAAAATAAATTACTATATTTAAAAAATTAAAATTAAATATATGTTTTATTGATAGTACTAATTTTATTATTGCATATAATTCACATTTAAATATTAGTAAAAGATATTTCAAAAATTCTTCATATTCAAAAATTCTTCATATTATATAATACTCAAAGTTCTGAAGTTGCTATAGCAACAATATTTGTAAACAATTTTAACAAGAATCTTAGGCAATTAAATAAAATAACACAACTTATATATAGAATAATAATATTACATACTAAAGCTATAAATATATTTAAATTATTAAAAAGTACGGATTTAATGTTTATAAAAGGTAATAACTGATACTATAGTTTTATTCCTTTAATTGAATCAACTGCCGATTATATGAATACGAATACTATCATTTTTAAACCCTGTACAGTATATTATTTTTGTAGTTTTGTGATATACAAATGTATAAGCAATGCATTTTTATAATATATATATTTTTATATTGTTGGTTGTTGTTTATATCAACTGCTTATAAACTGCTGCTTTTAAAATGTAACAGTTTTATAAAATTATAATTTTCTCATTTCTATACTTTCTCAGATTAAGAATGGACATTATTCCGTTAAAGCAACACTGAATTTTATTATGCATGATAAAATAATTAGATGGATTCTTAAACGAAGAAATATGCCAGAAGCTAGACCGCAAATAGAGATACTGTATTCAAACGCATAAATGGACACATTTTGTTTTCTAATAATTACGTAGTAAAACTTACCTTTACTATATTCGTGCGTAACAAAACACTCCAAAAAGACGCTTGAATTTGACTGAGCGGGAATGAATTTCATTGGATGATTAATCTAGAATCATAATAATACACTAAGAATGATTGAACAATTTTCATCTATATTAACCAATCATATTATTTATAAAGATTTAAATCATCCACGTGTTATTCGTAATAAAAACATTGTAAGCCCGTCAATAAAATGAAATATACTGTTTTTTTATTCGATATAGATTAAACAAAATTATTTTATCAGAAAATATAAAATAAATTAAAAATAATACTTTGGCCTACAAAGGTTTGATTTAAATAAAATCTTAGAGAAGAAATTTATATCTGTCGACACTGATTAGTCTAACAAATAATATTTTCTGTAATATAGTAGTGTTTTATCATCGATGGTTTTCATACGGGAATAAATATGATGATGGATTGACATAATCATCCTTAGAAATGATTATAAGTCAACTCTTGTACTGTATATCTCAATAATTCCTAAATCTGTGGGGTTAAAATGGTATAATCTAAGAAATATTATTTTGTTTATTGATTTATCTTAGATAAACAAGAAAAATTTTCGATTAAGTATTAGAGAATTATATATTCTATATCATTTTATCAATAATATGATTGATATCAATCGAATTACTGATAAATTGAATTATATTCAACACAGTTACAGCATTAGTATACTGTAAAGTCTTATGATCAATATCTTGGAGGAATCATTTAATATATTCAAATTCGTATTCTAAAAATATTGCTATGGTTTCAGAAAAAATATGATTACGATTGTATAATACAAAAAACATATCAAAAATGATCATATAGACCAGGACTGTCCATTCTAGTATACCTTCCTCCCCCAATGTAGCATCTCACTACATGGACTTTACCGATTTGCATTGAATGACGATTAACTCCTGAGCTGATGAATCCATCTGTTTTTGTGTATTGCACGAAATCCGAACTATTTCCAAAATTGTCTACACCTTTATTAAACAGACTGTACATTCTTTTTTAAGTTATATTTATTTATTGAGGATACATACATAGATGCACAGTGACTTTCTGAATACCCTGTATTACTATAGAACAGGGCTGTCCAATAGGCGGCCCCCGGGCTGCATGCGGCCCGCCAAGCCACTTTGTGCGGCCCGCGAGGCTTTCACAATTTGTAATATAATATTACTTCTTAATATTTTTTCACTTTTATTTATTATTTTTTTTGAGAGATTAATAAAAGAATCCTAAAATTGAATTATATTAACTCAATTAATTAATTTTTCTTAATTATTAGTAATTATTTAATGATCAACAAGCTATCGATGACATCACACTTTTATAAGACTTTCAATCACGTCAATTTTAGTTTTAGCTATTTCAGTTTAAAGTGACTGTATACTAGTTATTTTTTGGTTTCTAACACACACATTTCAGTGATTGTGTGACCGTTGTTGTGAGATTGTGTTTCAATTTTATTTTACTGTTTACTGTAATTTAATTTTATTTTTATTTCGCTATAAGTTCGTTGCATTTTGAAATGAGTGAGAAAAAACGTAAAATAGAAAATGAAAATCGAATATATTAGTAGCGGTAGGAAAATGACTTTTTCATAACAAATCACATGGGTTAACTGCTTGGTTTAACGAACGTTTTCCTAACTTTTGTGATTTTGGTTGGAAAGTAATATCAATGTTTGGTAGTACTTATTTGTGTGAAGGTGTATTTTCTAACATGAAAATTGTTAAGAATCGATTCGGAACCTGTCTTGCACTTTGGTGTATCCTCCATGCATGAAATATATGGATCAGATGGTATTAATAAACGATATAGCACGTCTTCATTCGTATTTTCACGAGATATTTTTCTAGAATAATTTTCTCTAAACCTTTTAAAAACTTTATGATTAGCTTCTTGGGTTTCTTCACTTAACTGTCCAATTGGTACCAAGAAATTGGCTATAACGTCCGGTCCATGAATTAAACTTTTATGTAGTGTCGGTGTCATTGGGTACCATGGATATTTTCACCCTGGATATAAAACAAACCGGAAAAAAAGAATCACTTTTACCAGACATTTAACCAAAGCTACGTATAAACTACTAATAAAAAAATAGTCATTTATTGAATTGGCGCAAATATGCGCAAAGTTTCTTGTTTGATTATGAAATTAGACATGTTTCTTGACAACAAAAAAGAAAAATTTTAATCGGGAACAGCTCGGAAGTTTATTAAAACTGTCAGCATACGGTGGAAATCTATAATTTCCAACCCGGTTTTGAATGGCGCTGTTTTATTATATATTTTTAAATTTGTTTTAATTTAAATGTAAAATAATAGTGAAAACAAAGGTACTGACCTGTAGGAACATCGTTCATTGCAAAAGCAGTTGACTGATAAAGTGAAATCGGAAAAAAACAGTATTTTAAAACACCTAGCTCGAGTTACTTATCAAATCGCAAAATTGTAGTCGGTAGAAGAACAAGTTAGGACAAGCACGGCAGCGCCAACTGCTGTTTTTTTGCCCTTTTGATTCTATATGTCAGTGAGAGTGTTTCTAATTTATACTTTCTGATAGGAATTAGGCCCTAACTATAATTTTTATTTTTGGACTTTTGGCCAGCTTTTTCTGTGTTTTGCCCCACTGTGAGGCGGTCCAGTGTCCGTATGGGGTCCCATCGTAGACCCTAGGGACAATTTGGGCACCGCCAGCAGTCCCGGTTCCGTATAGGGACCCGCGAATGAGACCCCATGACGGACGCGACAACTACCGAATGGTACGAGGTGACCCCTTTAAGGTCCGTTCACATCATCAGACACTAAACGTATCAGACACGTAGCGTATCAGGCACGATTTTGTCTCTTTTCCCTACTTGCACCTTTTCGAGGCTCACCAGGTTTGATTTTTATTTTAAATCTGTCCAAAGAATTTAGCTTCTGCCTTCTCCTCAGGATGTTTCGGAAATACGACATTGTCTGGTCATTCCAGACCTGTCTTTTCCCTACTTGCACCTTTTCGAGGCTCACCAGGTTTGATTTTTATTTTAAATCTGTCCAAAGAATTTAGCTTCTGCCTTCTCCTCAGGATGTTTCGGAAATACGACATTGTCTGGTCATTCCAGACAATGCTATTACGACTTGTTATAATTTTTATATAAAGAACTTGTTTTTTAAAAGAACATATAACAAACTTATACAAGTTCTAGCACGCGAATCGGTCGTATTCCAAACAAAAGTCGTATACCAAGCAAAATTTTTCGCATCCAAACAGGACATATACTAAGTTGGACTTATTCCGAAGCGGACGTATACGAGGCATCACTGTATTTGAATTGAGTTCTTTCTGACCAAAAATGGTACTAAGAAATTAAACCACTATATTAGATTCTAAACAACCGAACTTTTATCTTGTTAATAGATGGCGCCACTTTCCACTTAGTAGCCAATGCTTACTAAGTAGCGGGAGGAAACAAGAAAAAAGATCCTTACTTGAATGTTACAGACCGCGAGCAGTACTGGACTTTTTTAATACTTTTATGTCCCTTTCAAATCAGGGAGATTACTAAGGGGCGGGCCACTTCCAACTACGGACAGCACCCACACCCATAGAAGGGGCCGGATAATGAAGGACGGAGATCGCCGGGCCGGGCCCAGCAGCCCGAAAAAAGTTTTCAGGAGATACCAGACCCGGGACGCGAAACCAAAAATGGTACCAAGAAATTAAACCACTAAATTAGATTCTAAACAACCGAACTTTTATCTTGTTAATAGATGGCGCCACTTTCCACTTAGTAGCCAATGCTTACTAAGTAGCGGGAGGAAACAAGAAAAAAGATCCTTACTTGAATGTTACAGACCGCGAGCAGTGCTGGTCTTTTTTTATACTTTTATGCCCCTTTCAAATCACGGAGATTACTAAGGGGCGGGCCACTTCCAACTTCGGACAGCACCCACAACCATAGAAGGGGCCGGATAATGAAGGACGGAGATAGCCGGGCCGGGCCCAGCAGCCCGAAAAAAGTTTTCAGGAGATACCAGACCCGGGACGCGAACCAATCTTCCTTCGTGGCACAGCATGCCACACAGGAGAAGCCGGATGGTCGACAGCGTTATCACTCGGCCATCCGGCCGCCAACAGAGACGGATTTAGGGATGCCAAAGCGGCAGTTGAATAAATTTAAAATTATAGTATGATTATTCATTATATACACCAGAAATTTACATCAAGGGCAGTTCTCTTCGGGTAAGATATATGAATGCCTTTAGGCTAGGTTAGGTTAGTTTGGTTAAACCGCAATATCCTCATGGGATATTCTGTATCTGGTACCGACTACGTATAGAGCCCATCACAGGCTGGCCAACACCCATGATGGGGTCAACTGGATGGTTGAAGGAGGTATGATTATTCATTATATACATCAGAAATTTACATCAAGGGCAGTCCTCTTCGGGTAAGATATATGAATACCTTTAGGCTAGGTTAGGTTAGTTTGGTTAAACCGCCATATCCTCATGGGATATTCTGTATCTGGCACCGACTACGTATAGAACCCATCACAGGCTGGCCAACACCCATGATGGTGTCAACTGGATGGTTGAAGGATGACGAACAACGGGCTGGGCCCGGATTCTTCTGAAAAACTGGAGTCGGCTGATGGCCGCTTGGTAAAGCTGTGAAGGCGTGAGACCCGGATCCTCCAGGGTGGCACCCTGGAGGATCCGGGTCTTACGCCTCCAATTTCTCAGGAGGGGTTCGGGCCCGACCCATTGAACCCCATCCTTCAACCATCCGGTTGACCCCATCATGGATGTTGGCCAGCCTGTGATAGGCTCTATAAGTGGCCGCCGCCAGATACAGGATATCCCATGAGGATATGGCAGCTTAACCAAAGTATGATCAAAACTAACCTAACCTAACCTAAAAAACTGGATGTGTGGGATTCGGATCCTCCAGGATGGTAAGCCACAGATTTATCATGCCCAAAGTATGATCAAAACTAACCTAACTTAAAAAACTGGATGTGTGGGATTCGGATCCTCCAGGATGGTAAGCCACAGATTTATCACGCGGCCATCCTGTTGGCAGTGACTTTGAGAAGAAATTCCAGTATTTCTTGAATTAAGAATTAGAATTCTGTGTTAATGTAAATAAAGAAAATAAATTTAGGCATTCAATTCTCTGTTTTTTTGCATTTCAATCTGGTATTTTTTGTATTATTACACCCCTTTATAATCTGGAAGATTATTAAGGGGGGGAGCCAGTTCCAACTACGGACTGCACCTATGATGGTGAAGGACGGAGATCGCCAGGGCGGGGCCAGCACCCCGAAAAACTTTTCAGATTTGCCCCACCCGGGACGCGAACTCGGGTCCTTCTGCATAGCACGCTAACGCGTTACCACTCGGCCATCCGGCCGCCCATTTCATGTGGTTTATAACCTCTCCCTTCTCTACTCAATCCTTATTACTGCTCCGTGTTTGTTAAACAAGTGTCTATTTTCGAGTAGATTTTATCGACACGTTTCGCAGGAAGTTGTCTGCAATAGAAAATCATATAAGAAATGTCAAAGAATGTAAGAACTACAAAAAGTGAAAAATTATTTTTTAAGTTTCTTAAAATTGCGCCCATCTTTGGTTCAAGTTCAATCAGTAAAAGCGAATTATAGTTGCCGGCACGAAAGTTGGAGGAAAATGACGCATGCGTGTTGTATGTCCTCCAATAAAAGCGAATTAGGAAGTAAATTTATTACGCTTAATTCTGTCTCTATAAAAATAATCTTGCGCATATTTTGATTATGAATTTAAAACTGAAAATAGAATAGAACAAGTAAATTTATTACGCTTAATTCTGTTTCTGTAAAAATAATCTTGCGCATATTTTGATTATGAATTTAAAACTGAAAATAGAATAGAACAATGTTTTATCAATGTTCAAATCTTAGATATTTTTTCTTAAACAAATTTCTTAAAATATTTATATTTTTTCTAATAATGCAGTAATCATTGATAGCAAAAGTCTGAAATCAATATATAATGCTTTTATGAAATCTAATTAATATTTATAATTATTATGAAAAGATGGATATTTAAAAATTTTATGTAGAAGCTTAAAGTATTATAGAGCGGCTAATCTAAGCCGAAAAGTCAATCATTTTTCAATAAAAAAAAAACATAAAAGAAAATCGTGTTTAAAATCTTTGACGTCATTTCCGTTAAGAACGATCATTATTAATTTTTGAATGTAACTTTATTTATTATTTATTTACTTACTTAAAAATAAATTTACTTTTAAATAATATTTATTATTTGTATATTAAATTAAAAAAATTAATAAAACAATTATGAATACCGGTAACAGTCATCGATATGTAATATGTATCGATGGTAACAGTATAGTAACAACATCGATATATACCGATGAGTAGCAATCACTGCTAAATTACGATTCTTGTAATTATCATAATTTTTTAGTGATTTTTCTAAACTGAAGTGATATACATTTTTGTTGTTAGATTTTCGCTAAAATTAAGGTTAGGTTAGTTTTGTAAAGTCGCTATCCGGCCGTACTCTAAAATTAAGCTGAAAAGGTATTAATTTTTTTCTAGAAATTTAATTCCTCCAAATAAATATAAATTAAAATTCAAAAATGTAGTTCAAAATGGGTGCCAAATTATTAGCTTATTCTGGACGCCAAAATTTCTTGATCCGATGCTAGCAGCGAGGGATCAACGGGATTATGGAGGACAGAAATCGACGGGCAGGTCTGGATCCCATAAATAAATTTTCCAATGAGTAGAAACCTATCATCTAGGAGAGCCTGCTTTGGCATGGCGGGGAGCTTATACTGTGGGCCCAATGTCTATATCTGTTAGCCGAACGATGCGTTCATAATGTCTAAGTTACCCGGGTCACACCCCTTGAAAATATTTATCATGAGGTCCGGGCCCGGCCCGTCGATCCCCGTCCTCCACAATCCGGCTGAACCCTCCGCAGGGATGGGCAGCCTGTGGAAGGGCTTGTTTCGCCCCGCCACATAGTATTCTACCTGAATGGAGTGTGGCGTCATCTGTTGACAAAAAAAATGTCTAAGTTAAACCGAAGGATCTCAGTTGGGACGATGTTTCGTTGGGGCGTCCCTACACATGCTGATAGCGCGGTAAGGTCCTTTTGGCACAGGTTCCTTAGATTTGTGAACCTCTGGTGCCGCCTATGCGGGACCCTTGATAGAATTCATCCCATCTAGGTCTCCTTGCTATCGATGGAGTGGTTCTGAGAATTTTGTGACGCTGTTTGGTAGTTCAATGTTGAATGATACTATTTTTTTGCGATGAAGTATTGTGCTCTCTACCCACAGCTGGGCTGCGCTGCATGGTAGGGATGCAATGCATCATGGTGGTCTAACTGCATGTAGATTGCGTCAGATATGAGCAATAGCTCAGAGAGCTATTGCTCATATTTGAGCTATAGCTCAGAGAGCATATCTGAGAGATAGCTCAGAGAGCTGCCGAAATTTTGTTGGTTATAATAGTTTGAGGGAGTGGTGACTAGATTGCAAGTTAAGAGAGTGTGATCAGTCTGAGTTTGTTGATCGGCTGTTGGCATGCTTGCTACGGCCGAGTTTTTCCTTTTGGAGATCCTCCTCTTGAAAGAACTCACAATTGGCGAAAACTCGACCGATCTCTTGTGTCTTTGTTCCCTTTTGGACAAGATAATTAAACAGTGCATGCATCACTAACAAGGTAAAGTGAATCGTCTAAGCTTGAGATGTGCGGAGTCTAAAATTGGCCGCCTCCAGATATAAAATATCCCAAGTATGATATGCCCGCTTATCTAACATAACCTAAATTAGGAGTGTAGATAGATCCAGTAGTCAGAGACACCGATTCCATGAGAATAACGGTGCAATTACTCTTTGCTAATTTGAACACGGGCAAAGTATCTTTTTTTCCCTGTTATTTTTTATACTTCATCCATCAGTGGAGGATGGGGTTTAACAAGTCGGTCCAAAACTCTTCCGAATAAACTTTAAGAGGTGTAAGACCTAAAATTGAGTTCGGATTCTTCAGATCGAAGTGCCATTGCGGCCACTGGAGACTTTAAGAATGTAAAAATGATGTATAAATGAAAATAATCAATAATAAATTAAAATTATTGATTTAAATAAAAATATTTTCCATT